>JAPYZF010000455.1:0-92671 GCA_030523045.1 Meteorus cinctellus | reverse complement strand
TTAAAGTTGCTTCGGATACCAATGCGATTGTTTCGTTTGCATGAGAAATACTTAATCGTTCAGTTTCACATTTATCATTGGTTAAGTTATTATAATTTTTAGGATTTGAACTACTTGTGTTATAAAATTCCGAACTATCACATGGTAAATTCTGATTATTTTCTTTTGTGTAAATAGAAAAACCTTTTTCGTTGCTTGATGAACTCTTGTTTGAACCATTATTACTTATGGAACTTCGCTTATTACTATTATTTGAGGTTTTCTGATTTCTGTTTAATTTTGAATCTAAATAATCATAATATACTTTTCTAAGTTTCACCTTATAACTTGGTGATAATGAATCCCAAGGTTTCCGCGATCCTGGACGCTCATGGAGTTGACATCTGGACCGGTCCATCTTCTTGAAGATATTATTGACCTGCAAGGTGTTAATTATAAATAACAATCTTTGTAATAATTTTTAAACAAATGACCAATATATGCATTTTTTTTTATCTTTGAGTGCAGTTACTGTTTTGACACAATTGAAAATAACACCACGGCATATTATTGTATAATGTCAATATATCATTAAGCCTTATCTTAAATTAATTATTAACAGTACCTGAGATAATAACTGACCTTCAATATTTAATCTCAACTACTGTTGAGTGTGAAATTTTTTTTTACCAATGCTTATAAATAGAAATGAATGGCTTATGAATCTAAAAATTACAGCCAATCTAAATAATGTTGAAAAAATAATTGATCTCAGTAGATCTTCATATTTATTATTTCATATGTTCATACAATTACCTTTTCAAAACACAGTTACAACATATTTTTTGTTGGATACATCGTTGTAGGTTATAGCATTGAGTACGTCACATGATAGGTTATGTCTGTAAATTACAAATAAATTCAAGTTATCTATAAAAGATATAATATAGATTATTTATTAAATAATAACTATTGATAATAGTTTATAATTACCTGCGCGCAATGTAACTCAAAAATATTTTGTTGATATAATATATTATCTCCTTTTTACATTTGAAGTTATGTACGCGATTGAACAGTCATCCGCTTCACAGCTACGCGGAAAAGTGAAGATGAGACATGTAGTGCAGGCAGATTTAATGTATTAACAGGTGAGTCTTATTACACTCGACAAATCGTGACAGAGATTGTAATTACTAGAAAAATATCAACTATAACATATTACGCGTTAATAATAACGAAAATGCTTGCCAAGTTGATACTGTATTTATAATATATGTAGTCAGTGGTTATGAGTATGGGTACCTATTCGTTACAATATCCCTTCCAACGTACCAGCATGCGTCCCACACAACGACCGGTGTACGACGGTGTGTTCGGTTTTACCGAAAAATGACGAGGGTAACCGAACGCCCTTGCCAGATTGCGCGCAAGGCGTACCCTCTTCATGCGGCACAGCAGAGACGCACACAGTCGAGCTAGCCGTGTCGGTGTGTTTGGTATTGTCGAAAAAAACCGAGGGAAACCGAGCGCGCCTGAAAGAATAGGAGAATCTATATCCCCACTATGAACGGTAAAGCCCGTAGAGCTACCGCATGTATCCCCACGCCGCGGCCCGCGGCTAGCTTAAACACAAATAACGATATCAAATTGAGGGTATTGTTCTCTTTGTTATGGATTCATTTATAGAATAATTATTAATAATAAAGCCAATACTTTATAAACCATTTATTTTTTTTTAATCTCAAGTTCTCCAATAAATTTCCAATATAAGTTTTATTTTCTGATAAACAGAGTTCATCACAGCTCTGCAGTCTGTGGCTGCTAGCATGTCAGGTTCGTACTATGGCAGGCCTGAGTTCAAATCGCAGACGGTCTTTTTTCTTGTTTCCTTCATTCAGGTTAAATAAATTAAACAGATGTAATCAACAAGGTAGAATCGTTTGATTTATTGAATGAAATACTGATTTTTGTGATAAAACATTTATAAAGAATTTTTAATTAACCCAATAACCATTTGGTAATTATAATTCAAATCAAACTTAGTTCAGGGTTACCAATTTACCACCAAGTCCGAATAATTCCTGTGATCTCTCACAAACGCGGAATTGACCTGTCACGACAGCCCTTTGCTCATTCATAAAAAATATATAATAAAAATAATGGCGATGGCGCCACATAAGTTTTCCTCAACAATTCCACCACTTAAATTGATGAATGTAGGGAAGACACGTTTGCAATAGGAAATACAAGTACGAGGTGCTGGCCATTTTGAGAAGATATGTCATGGTGTGGTAAATGTCAACAAAAGTGTGTTTATAACATGATAATATATGCCACCAATCAATATTAATAAAATACGACCGCGATAAAAGAGAGAAAAGCAATAATTAATTATCAATCGTGACAGTGACGAAAACGTAATCGAATATACTGAAAACGATAATGAATCGCACTGATGGCTTGGTACAGAGACGTAGAGTAGTTAACAGTGCCAATTCCGTCGGCCAAGATGGAAATTCAGAGCATGGTGGAAATTACAACGACCAATCATCAGGTCATGGTGCCGATGATGATGGCAATTCAATCAAAGATTTAAATTGTAATCCAACAGTTGATGAGGACTCAGACAAAGAAACCAGACTCACACTCATGGAGGAAGTTTTATTGCTCGGTCTCAAAGATAAGGAGGTTATTATATTAATTAATGCATAAATGAATAAAGTTATATATTCATATATTTGTGAAAATATGTTTAGATTGATGAATTCATTGCGAATTCTGCGATGAAAACTGTTGGCGAGATAAATGTTGACAATGTTAACTGCGGATTCAATGTCGTTCAGATTTGTGCTAGCTGCGATTTGGAGAATTCACCTCTATTTTCGCGGCATATCTGATTCAATTGTTGATGTTATTTAACGAATTTGAATAGCGATTTGATTTGTGAAACTGAGAGGTCGTAGTTGGGTTTAGTGGTTGTGATTTCCGAGCATGGAGGGGATTGTGGTGAAAATTAATGATGTTATGACGGGACACCAATGGTTGGGAATACTGGGGCTAGAAGACCCAGATGTTTTCAACGAAGGCGTCACTCTTATGGCTCTGTTAGAGTTACCAAGGGACTCACTGCGATGGAAACTGTCAACAAGCGAAACTGATAGGAACGTTGTATAAAAGTTCCAATACAGTTCATCATGCCTAAGTGTAATGAGAGTGAATTGGGTATATGTGTGTGTGTGTGTGTGTGTGTGTATGTTTGACTGAATGATTTGGGCTTCTGGTTATAGACGATTGACAGGAAATCTCATTCTCAAAATGGAAGTATTTCAGAGAATCGACTTTTTGCATGAAATATTGTTATGAATTTCTTGTAGTGTTCGTTTTCATATTTTCATGTATTTTTAATTCGAATCGTGATAATTGTGATCATGAACATAAATGACATGTTGGGTATACTATTGTTTACAGGGATACACATCATTTTGGAATGACTGCATAAGTTCTGGATTAAGAGGTTGCATTCTGGCTGAATTAGGACTTCGTGGTAGAGTTGAATTGGAGAAAGCTGGGATGCGTAAACGGGGTTTGTTAGCTAGAAAGTTATTGGTCAAAAATGATGCTCCTACTGGTGACGTCTTGCTTGATGAAGCATTGAAACATCTTAAAGAATATGAACCGCCAGAACCAGTCCAAAGTTGGATTGAATATCTAAGTGGTTTGTAGAAAATATATACAATGATTTCATTGTGATTAACTGCTCTCTTTTATCCGATTCAACATCTATTCAAGGTGAAACATGGAATCCCTTAAAATTGAGGTATCAATTAAAAAATGTTCGAGAGAGATTAGCCAAAAATTTAGTTGAGAAGGGAGTACTTACAACTGAAAAACAAAATTTTTTGCTATTTGATATGACAACGCATCCACTGACAGATAATCTAGCCAAAACTCGTCTCGTTAGAAAGGTACGTTACATTGAAACGTTATTATCATGATGTAAATTCGATTAGGAGAAAACAAAAAATTATCGTAACGTTGAAATTTCAATAAAAGGGTACACTATCTTATCAGTAATATCCAATGAGTCATGACGCTACTAGCGTTCCCAAAAGCCTTAATTCGGTGCTGTGCGAATTGTTATATCGAAGTAATTGTTCAGATTCAGGAAGCCGTTTTGTGCCGATGGGTGAATGATGCAAGCCGCATGGATCGGAGAATATTGGCGCTTGTATTTTTAGCACACGCTGCAGATGTGTTGGAAAATGCATTTGCGCCACTTTCTGATGATGACTACGAAGTCGCAATGCGCCGAGTTAGGACACTATTGGAACTTGACTTTGAGGCAGAAGCCGCTAAATCAAATGCCAATCCGGTTTTGTGGGCTGTTTTTGCAGCATTCACCAAGTAACACTCCTCCAAACTAGGAATATAAGGTACGAATATTATAATATTAATATGGAACGTAAAATATTCTTATGTTTGCACTAACAACATAACTTTCCGATTCCATAATATTTGAGACCAAATAATTGGTAATAATATAACATATTTGTACAGTTCGGAAAAAAATATGAAACCTTTCGTCATTGTGATGTGTCGGGTTTATCGTTCGCGCATGTGCCATGTCAAATTAAATAATAAGAAATCGTCGTACAGCATATGAATAAGAGTGATTGATCGTGTTGTCATGTGATGATATGATGTATGTATGAATTCTTATTCGATACAATTTTGGGTTTTATTTTGCGAATTGGAATTAATAGTTGGGCTTAGCCGGAATTTTGTTAATAACAGCCCATCCATTAGAGTATTTTCAATTGTTCACATGACGTTTCATGATTTTTACAAGATCATTGAAACTCTGAAGTCAAAAATTACTCGTTGCACGTAAGAGAATGTTTTTGTTATGCACAACTCACTTGTTAAATACATTCCTCGATCCGACTGCAAAATACTCCATCGTCTATTGTCCAAATTGTTGACACAACATTCAATTTGGAATATTATTGGCAGACAATTGTATGACTAGAAGTTTGAAATCGTGTGTTGTCATCAAGTATTCTCATTGTGACGGCATTTTCAATCGAAAAAGAAAATTCCATTTTTTTTCTAACATACTTCATAATGTAAGACGATCATTAGTTTGTGTTGATGTTTCAACAGGAATCGATTTCGTGTGGGGATTCCATGTCATATGCACGACTTGAATCAAGAGTCGAGGATGTTGCAAAAATAAAAGGGCATTTGCTAAGAATGATAATTTTACTGCAACATATGGGTAGACCCCTTTATCGTCGAAATTTTCCACATTATATCAATGCGACAATTTCATCAACGAAAAAGATTATACTAATAAATTAAATGAGATATACATATATATATAAAATTTTATTGATCATATCGTGAGTTAACCAATCATGCCAAGTGTGTTTGAAAGATGAGTAAACGTGACTTCTGATATGAGGTTCATAAATTACAGATGTATACTTCCAAACCCATATTCATGTATAAATAGATATGTTTGTGACGATACTTGTTCGAATTTTTGATCTTATATTGGTCGATATGGTAAGCGTGCAAATGTATTTAGGTTGTATATCTTGGACTTTTTTTCTTTTTTTTTTAGATTTTCACTTGGCGAATGATGATACGAGGTGAACATTTCATGCACAACTTATGATATGTCGTTTTTTTTTATGTATTTTCTTTCTGATTGAGAACTAGTTAAGCGGTGGAGATAGACAGATGAACTGTATAAATGTTTGAGATATAAAAATATAAGAACTTTATCCAAATTCAAGTATTGAAATAGTTTAATTATAACTTTGATCGTCTACATATTGAAGTTTTTGAGAAAATGACGGATGTTAAAAAATATTGTTTCACCTGATTCAAATATTGTTTCCAATTATTTGTTAAGAATATCAATCAAATGTTTACTTAGAATAATTGTACAAATATTCATAGAGCGAGGAGACATTCACACATGTATTTACAAGCTATATCTATTTCGAAAACATTATTAAACATTGTATTATTGATAAGTATATTATGAAATAAATATGATTCTAACTTAGCGTGAATTGACGCCTATTCATCAGTTCAATTGTTCATATTTTTCTGTTCGGTCATAATAATAGAAATAAAAAACTTCATTCACCAATAAATTTATTTATGATTGAAAATAGTGTTATAAATTCTCAAAAAGACATAATTATTATTTACACAATGATCATTTCAGTAAGCCTAATGGCGTCATTATTACTGGCACTCAATAATGGAATTTATCAGTCCATATTGGCCTGTAGTCATCCAATTCTGATCAAGTTCTGATAATTCTTTTGCCTTGTCAAGAGACAAGCCAACAATTAGATCAGCTTTTATTGTACGCAGGGATACAATACTTGTAGGTTTGAATCCTCTTGATGCAGTTGTCAAATCCGTGTCATATTTCCAATTAATATCGCCTAGAAGTTTTCGATAATTTAAATCACCCTTGAATATGATCAGCTTCGCCTCACTTAATTTTGAATATAACTCAGGTGACTGACATTTCATTTCCGAAAAGTCATATGGTTCCGTCCAGAATGATTCAACCTGATACGAAAAGAGCTTAGTCATTATACGATCTAATTACGTTGATAATGTGCTTCGATTGAAGAGATACCTCAATGGTCCATCGATTACTTTCGATGTAATTTGTG
The DNA here is from genome assembly GCA_030523045.1 of Meteorus cinctellus. NCBI lineage: Eukaryota > Metazoa > Arthropoda > Insecta > Hymenoptera > Braconidae > Meteorus > Meteorus cinctellus. Next base: position 85,985 of record JAPYZF010000455.1, on the reverse strand, counting down.
CATTTCTGACCTAGAGCTTGTACATACGAATCAGATGAACTTGTCATCATATCGATTAACCAAAAAAAATCGTCTTTCGTTGTATCGCTGACGAACCAGGGGATCGCTTTGACATAAAAACGTATTTTTTGTGCGAAATTATGCGTTGTCAGGAAGATTGCGAGACAAATATCTGTAAATAGCTCATATCCAGCATTGTCACATACGAAATCTACAATGTTGTCCTGATTGGCTGTTCCATCGGATTGTTTCAGTAGATTCCAAACGGATATTGAATCGTCTATGAGTAGATCATTATTGAACATTTTCAACTGTTCGATCGGATTGCTGGTTGTCTGATCAATACTCACTACGGCTCCATTGCTCAATGAAAGATCACATCTTTAGTATGCAGAAGATAAAAAAAAACGTAAATTATTAAATTAATGAGCAGAGATTGTTTAGTTTTTTTTCGATTCATTAGTATTACCTGTTGCCCCACAAACTGAATTTCAATAAGTTAGTAAAGTCATCCTGACGTTTATTTGGTGGATTGTTATCAGTATTACTTACAAGATTTATGACGCATTTAGCTATTGCATCAATTCTATGATGCATTGAGACGAAACTGTCTCTTTTTTGATACTCGAAAGGATCATAAGTTGATAGAGTTTGTCTGAAAATAAACTATTATGAATCAAATAGAGATTATTTTCCCATTCTAATGCGATGAGATGATAACTCACGTCAGTGCTAATATCTGTGAAATCCGACGATACATGTAACATTCGCATAACAACCACACAGTATTATACCAAGTTGGTGGTGCCCCTGACTCTCTTTCATTGCTCCTGATGCGTTCGTTCCATTTTACCGCATCTCTATCGCTCTCATTATTTATCAAATCCAATAATTCCAATGGTTTATTCGTCATAATCTCACTCCGCAATTGACTCAAGCCACCAATTACTTGTTTCAATTCATCAGACGAATTCTACGACATAAAACTAACATTAGGCATACATAAATGTATTATGTTATTAGTAAGTGGCAATATACTACTTTATTGACCGACAATCGATTGTGTACGATAGAATTCGTGCAATGTTTCGACAATGGACATAGATATATTGTAAAATGTAGGAGCATTTCATCTCAAGTGTATTGGATGTCTGCTGAGAGAAATTATTGGTCCAATGGGTTAATCACGCATAAGTTGGAAACTCATATCAGAAATTCGATAGAATGAGCATTATCATAAGCCAACAGATATCACTGGTGAAAATTAAGATAAACTTCATACCATAAATTTAGTAACAATAGAATATTGGATTCACACAGCGTATTATTTCTATCATACCAGTTGTTTGAATTATCATGGATAATCCCTGAAATTTTTAGCAATATTTATACTCACTGGTCCATATTTTTTGATAATTGATTCCTTTTTCCTACTCATGGTGTCAATTATCCCTGTAACAGTTACTGGCAGCCGATCTTTTATTGTTTTGAATGCAAAGCTCCTGGCAAAATAAACGGAACGAATGGATATAAATAATATTGCTGCTTTTAGAGGTTATATATTTATCTACAATATCACATAAGTTACCTTATGTATATACCAGAAAGATGTTGTCCGATCGGTGGAGCTTTGTCTTGGAGAGTTTTCAAGTCGAATGGTGACGTCGTTACAGAACTCATATTTGTCAATGTTATTCTGCTTCGAGCTCTAATGGACCGCTGTGAAATAAAAAGAAAAAATATATATGGGAATAAGGTGTCTGCAGAGAATAGTACGCTGGACTATTGTGAAGCTTTATGTGCGCAAGCGCCACCTGCAAATGAAAAGCAGTGAATGAATTTGAGTGAGGAAGTTCTGCGACTTGATGCAATTTCTATTAATCTAAATGTAAATACGTAATAATGGAGTGGATCTTGGCGTAAAAAAAGTTGGGGATGTTGTTGTCTTCAAGAAAGTCAAACGCGATTCTTAGAGTCATAAACAATTATGAAATAGAAATGACTAAAAAAAATGTGTTGCTGTGTTTACTCTAACATTTTTTTGCAGACAATGTACCACTGAGTTGAAAAGAACATTTTTTCGTCGTCCAATATATAGAGAAGTCTGACGTTATGCAATTAAAGGGGCAACTTTGTCTGTTGTTTGCTGTGATGTTTTTGTAACGAAAACTAAAACGTGAAATAGCTAACTTGGGATATAATTCAATTGCAGACAGTCGTGTTTATCCTGGTGGTCCTTACAAATCAACTTTTATCACATTTAATTTCATAAAGTTTAATGTAGTTAATAGAAGAGAAAAAAAAGCGTGAGAAGATTAACAGTATTGAAAGTATGTATTTGAGTGATGATATTTCAAATGATAAATGAAATAAAATCAATTTCTGCAGAATGAAGTCTGCGCATTGGGTATAGAGAAATATGCTGCAATGTTGCTAATTACTACATTCCACTGAATGCGGCATAACTTGCGACCCACAAATTCCAAACGCCACCGCACACACTCTCTATAACTGTGAGTTAATTTATCGCAGCTCATTTGTAAATAACATTCTAACGCAAACCATGATAAATTTCATGGTGTTGTATGAGGATTATTAAGTTTCAATGCCCTATGTCTTTATATTATTAAAGAATTGTTCGTGGGAATAAATATTAATGTCAATATGATGGCGAGCGCGCTCTGAGGAAGAAGTTAATTATTCAATCTACAGGAGAGCTAATTGTAATTAATTCAACTTTCTCTTCCTTGAACAATGGATGTTAATTAATTTTGCATCGTACTGTAGAGTTCATTTTTAATTTTGGATGAGTAATATCATATTCAATTTCCAAAACAATGCGCAACGCCCAAACGTTCCAAGTTTGATGAAATCATATTTCACTTAAAAAAAGTTATTTCTTTCCGTATGCGATACATTTTAGGAGTTCAAATCCCACATTAAGCGGCTATTTATACACAACAAGTTTTTGTCTGATGAAAAATTATTCAATTAGATATTTTAAAGCTTGTTCCACATTTTGCTTTCTTCAGACTTTAGTTTGACATTTTTGAATTTCATTTGAACTGGCAATCGCGGTTCATAATTCATTTATCTTAATGGTAATTGGCATGAATTACATTAAAAGTAGTTCCATTGACAGTGGGAAAAATGAAAATAAATCTAATTTTGTAATGTGAAGTTCGTCACATTGTTTAACTTTTTTCAAAGAAACATCATCACGTTCTCATCATGGTTAGATTATTGGAGAACTAGGAATAATCAACATATCCAATTTTTTCGAAATGTTGTGCCCGATATAGATCGACTATTTTTTCTCATTCTCATCAAAATCTGGTTTCACACCAACCGGGTAATGGAATCGCCAGAAAGTTCAGGCGAAACCAGCGTTTACAATCACGTTTATACTTACAAATAAATTTTTCGCGATAATGTTTTCCGTTGTTTTTGTTTGATTCTCCAATTTATTCCTGGTGGAAATTTTTATACCAAGTAAAAAAATTTCTCATGTACTCGTCCTTCTTTGATCGTGAAATTGTGGTTCAATGTGTTGACTATCATCACTGTGAATTTTTACCAATTTCACTATATACAGTAGATAGATATATAAAAATATATACTTTGAGTATGCCAGTTCTCTCCGTACTCGCCGATCTTCAAACTTTTCGCGTTTCTTCTCATTTTCTCCTCTCTCGTTCAAGCCATGAACCGAGTTTTAAGACTCTCGAGATTTTACCCGAGTTTGGCCGTTCTGAGCGGCGTCCTCTTAGCACTCCCAAATTAAACTAGTCCCCTGTACATTCCCAGTACATCAAACGATGTTAAGACTTGGAATAGAGCTAGTTAAAAAAAAACTTTGATCGTGGAAGGACTCCTGATCGGTTCTATACACTTAAACTATATTTATACATGTATATATATGTGAGTGGTTGGAGTCCTTCCAGAATGAATTTGTACTCATATTACTGGAAATTCTGCAACTTCCTTAACTAGTACCTAATATTGATATTGCGTTCGGCATTGCGATTTATTCTCATTGATTAAGGACAAACAATGATCCATGTATTGAAAGTTTGGAAGGAAATTTAAAATTAGATCTGTACATACAGGATGAATGTACTCAAGTCAGTATCTGAAAAGAAGATGAGTCAGAGAAAGATAGAGATTTATGGAAGTCATTGAAATATCAGACCTCGGAAGTTCTACTTCTTTGCCCTGTTTGATGATATTTCCAGGTTTTATTAATTTGGCTGCCCTTTATACGAACTAAACTTAATTTGTCTGTTGTTTATTTTTTCCAGTAAGTTTTGTCAATAGGTTGATTGAGTTGTCGATAACTAAAGTTAAATTCTGGTTAATGCTTCCATGAATTTCCATATTGGTGGATGTTGTGATCTTTTTCAAAAAAGAAAAGACAATAAACTAAAATAGGTATCGCATAATCACCATTTTATATTATCATGGTGGTTTCGTGCGTCGTTCTTCCTGCTTCTTCCTGCGTTCATTGTTAATTGAGTTCCAGGAAATTTCATACTTGAGTCTATTGAGCAATGTAAACGTCGATATCAATCTCCTGAGAGGTGATACAATACAGCGAAAAATAATTTTGCAACTTTTCAACAGTGGCAATAAAAGGGGGAGGTATATGCGACTGAAGTTGATGATTCTGGAGTCAAAGTTGAAGTAGTTGGAATAAAAAAACATAATCAAGGACCAGAGGAGAATCAAGCGATGAATTTTAGAGAGGAAGAGAATGTAAAAACAGAAAAATCACTAATATAATCTTGGATTAATTTGATCAAGTCTTGTGCGTGATAAATGACGAACTGGAAGCTACTGTATCGGAATAATTGACAATTTCACACTTGCGGCTATTTTATTTTTGATAATCAATCATGAACGTAACCAAACTTCGCCGAACTACAATCATTCAAAAATTTGTGATCTTTGATCAGCTCAACGAAATTCAGTTTCAAGTCATCGATATGAATATAATAACCGTCATTCAACCGACTGATCAAGATTGATGTGATGTTCCATCAGTTGCTTACCAATAACGATTAAACACATAATGAAATACATTTCTCAATTCTCCAAGCATTCACACATATTTACTTTTTTTACTGAGCAAACTCGACATCAGTGAAGGATTGCCGATTGTGTGGTTGATGATGGGACAATGGAAAACTTTCGGCCAATCTTATTTAATATATTACAATGTATTAATTATTACGGCGTATACGTAGGCGAAAAAGATTATATGTGAGATGGGCTTAGCGAATGTAATAGGCTAATTATTATGCTGCAGCACGAGAACGTGTCGAGGATCTGAAGCGCGTTAGATACGATAAGACACGGCCTATGGACGTAACACAGCTGGATTTCACTCGAATTTTCGATGCAAAGCAGAAACAAAGCGGAAAACTCCATTACATGGCTATTATAATGACCGCACCTGTACAAACACTATACGAATACCAGTCACACCTAAACATATCATAAAAAATAATGTGCATGAGAATAAATGTAAAGTGTATTCACCATCAGCAGCCTGTATATAATATATATAATATATATAAAAAAGAAAAATGCGACAACGTGGCAATATATTGCATGACAATGGTTAACGCTATGGAGATACGTGTATATCTGTGTATACATTCATATACGTGCACAATCCGGTCAGAACACGTATTTACCATTTCGATCTCAATTATCGGGACTGAAAAATTCAAAATTGTGTTAATCCAGTTGGTTTACGTGTCGCCCCGAGGGACACGTACATATTATCCCGGGATAAATTTGTCTACTGGCAGGCATACGATGGAATTGTATATGTATGAACATTGTATGTGTAAATAGGATCATTATAAATATATGTAATGTACATGTAATGGAAACTGATGGACACATTTCTCTATCACGATTAATCTAATGATTTTTAATCGAACAGTTTACGAATCATCAAACCAACACGGTGTCATTGAATTGAATTGGCATGTCTTCGACATTATGATTTGTGTGTATTGTATATAATTACTCATGCATCACACTCATAAGGACAGTATATAATCGTTTTATATTGATTGCAACAAGAAAGGAAGGGAATTATGATAATTTGGGATGGGAAAATTGTTTAGGTGACATTATTAATGGGTTGCGTAATATTAGACAACACATCAATATTTTGAGAAGCTGTGACAACCTTTCATCTTAATGTGTTTGAATCAACATAATACTTTGGACTGTATTGTTCTTCTGGATTCGAGTCGATATTCAATAACGTCAATGCACATAGCCATTTTGAGTTCTCGATTCTTTGGTAGAAATAAAAATTCTGTGATTCTTTTTTCCAATTCACTCTAATCATTCGAATGTTTCTCTCAAGCTGCCTTTCTGAGGTTGCTATTAAACTAATAATTAATACTGGCCCTGCCCACACATGTAAATTTGCTTGCTCCGTGTTTTATAATTTGCTGAGACATGAATTCGCACATATTTGATCACACTAATATAATCTAATAATCTTCTACGAGTTCCATCCCCTGATTCTTCATCCATTTGGCCCAATTACAAGATTTTTATGTTTGATTTGCTAATTTTACAATTGATAAGAAAAAAGGAGTTTTGCATATAACGGGTTGATTTCTTCAATATTGACGACATTTTCATCTTCTGGTATTTGACTAGGCGATCACGCAAGTGAAATATAAATCTGACGAGTTGAAAATTTATTGAATCGTCATGAAATTAATTGGGGTTCGATGCAATGATCTTCTCCTTCAATTCAAATGTTACTGTTGTACTCCTTCTATTATAATATCAAGACAATAACAGTTTCAGCAAGAAAATGACGTTTTTAATGAAATGACATTCGATCTGCTTCATATCGATCAGCAAAGTTGAGCTCCTACAATTTATACAAACTCCAAAAAAACTTTGAGTTAGCTGACTGGGGTGGCTCTAAATAGACTCCAACTAGAATATACTGTTCGTAAATTTTCAATCTCCTCAAGTCAAATTTATTCGAATTTAATTTATTCAATTTCATCTTCATAAAAATATGTGAATTTTCTAAATCTCTACAAAATTTGGGATGACCATAAAATTCCGGGCTGAGACCTAACATAAAAATTATTTAATTGAAATATTGTCATAATGATGCATTCATCGATGGATGTGTATAAATAAATAAATATATATATATGTATACAATTATATATATATATATATGTCAATGACAGAGAGGGAAAATTGCGGTGTTTAATGACGTGGATTTGGTTTCTATGTGTGGCTTTAGCGTGGTAATTCATAATACGGTGTGGTGCCATATACGCAGTACATATCGTTGAGCATAGATTTACACTGTTAAAGGGCCACTTTCTGGGATTACACTTTGCAGAGCCAACTTACTTAAAACTTTGGTGGATGCACATATGAAATATATATGTACAGAAACGCGCGTCTGTGTGTATGTGTGTGCGAATTCGAATGCTTCATCTCATCCGATTTTGTCTGCGAATATAATTCAATATAAACTATATTTAGATAGACAAATGTGCATACAGACTCGAAAAACCATAAAGATTTACCCAACAAATTGACTTTTTGGCTATTTTTGAAGAAGTTTAAATATTTGAGTGTTTAAATTTGCATTTGACCCTCAATCATCATTATTCAATCATACTTCAATTTAAAATTAATGTGATAAATAAAATTCTTATATTTTCAGTTCATATGAGAGTAAAAGACTATATCATAAATAGCCAGTTCATCTTCCAACATTTCAAGTATGGTTTGAAAAATTGATAATAGTTCGTTCCACTATCAATATCCATTTTATCTCTATAATTTAAATATCGAGATAATTCTAATTATTTCCCTCCATATATGAGATAAAAATCCATAAATAAAGCCATCCTCGAGCGAGCTGTGTATCAATGTAACTAAATGAGAGCAGAAGAGACAGCGAGTCAACTTCTCATGGCTATCTCTCGTATTCATAACTTCAGTGACGAGCTACACAGATGAAATGAATGATACGGAAAATAATAATAACAATAAACATAATAGATGAACGTATGTGTGTGGGATATTAATTGTAGACACGATGAGTGCAGTTGCTTGGTGAGGATTGGAAACGCGACTCCCGGTGTGTGTTGGAGCCTCGTGAATTTGCGAGAGGGCGAGGTAATGGCGTGTACGGGCACCGAGTCACGCGGTTAGAAATTACAATTCGAATTCCGCAGTGTTGGCCGTATAGTCCGGACTGGCAGTTGACCCTCGGGCGCGATTCTACGCTCGTGCAGCTTCGGCCATTTGGCATTCTGGAATTGTAATCGCGGCGATTTCGTCGGCAGCATTATATACATACATATATGTGTGTGTGTATATATTCCCTTGCGATGCTCTCGGTTACGCTAAAGCACCTATAGATCTTCGCTAAATTCCAATTTTAATTAATTTCCTCAATTAAGCGCGTGTATTTGCACATATTTGTTTGCATAGAATAATTCCGATGATGCCGTACAAATTCGATTGGTTTTGCATCATCCTTTTTTTTTTGCCGTAGCCCCTTTTTTTACACTTTGTGGTTTAGTTGATATATGACAATCATCAACTTGTGACAATCATCACGTAACTAAGAGAATGCGACTGAGAATTTTTCGTACAAATGAATTCATAGGTTTATTAATATTCAGACATTCAATTGCTAATAACTGTCATGTTTTTTTTTTTACAATTACTCATCAAGCTCCTCTGCTGCTCAGGATTTCGTGAAAAATTTGTTTATTACATTGTTTCCCATGAAAGAATGAGACTTTGTCAGATACTCATAAAAGAGCATTATTCCAGTTATGATCAATTTATTTCAACGAATTTCTTTGCTCTGGGGGAAAAATATAAAAAAGAACAATATAATTATGATTTGAATCTTGACAATTTATATTTACATGAACTGGTCGAAATGAAATAGTAATCGTGTACATGAAAAACGATATGTAAATATTTATTATATAATGTATATTTATTTTTATGATTGTATGTTGGTACATACATTTTATCCTGAAATACTAATAACTTATATTCCGCCATAAAGATTATATTGCAGCTTGTCCAATCAGTGTATACGAAAGATGCGGAAAAAAGAAAAATCGACTCAATCGTCTAACCCCACGCTCTTCAATTTCCTACGAGCGAGGGCGGAATTAATGAGCGACAACTACGAAACGGGAGTCTTTCGGTTTATTGATTTCTTTCCGTCCACCAAATGCCGGCATTTTATATCCCACGAAACTTTTGCAAGAAAAAAAAAAAATATGGTACAGCCGCGCACCCTATCTTGTCTCGAAAAGAAAGAATAAAGAAAACGAGAAATGAGAAAGAAAAAATGGGAGAAAATCAAATTAACTGTATGGTAACATCGTGATTCAAGACAAACAATACTTTATGGAAATATATTCTGAACTGGTATGAATTGAGATAATTTGAATAAAAAATGCCTGAAGAATATAATACAATATATATTTATATTTTATAAAGATCAAACTTGACGTACATCCCTGTGAACACACCCACACGAACACCATTCTGAACCTTTATTCCCTCACATATTATATTATAACCACCACTGCAGGTACATTATACATATATATATATATGAAAGTATATAGACGCTACAATCATCCCCAACTCACGTCCACACGTATTCTGAGAAGAGAACTAACCGTGAGTGCTAACCGTTAGGTCATTAAGCCCCCAGGCTATGGACCGAATTATAAAGTAAAGCGAAAGAAACTGGCTAACATAGTCTATGGTATTCAATACATATATGTATATTCTTCTATCTATATGTACTTCTGGCTTTCTGCAGCGAATTTAATTCATAATGCGTACAATGGCCACTGGTAGTAACTCGGCTCATCAATGATTTACAGCATAGTGCTCCATGATAAATATGTTTCATTGCATGGAATCGTGCATCGAGGTCGTGCACTTCTTCAATTATTATTGTTATTTATATATTTTTTATTATTGTTATTAGTTTTTATTTCGCGATTTCAAATGTGAACGTATTAAGTTCAAGTGTACCGCACAGAGGCTGACGCAGTTGGCGCAAATGTTTTCCTTTCATGTACTATGTACTGTGGGTATGTACAGCAACTAAAGCAATGTTTGAAATGTTTTCCCTACAAGCAGCGACGATATATTTGTCAATGATGTGTCTGTTCGTCTTAATGCATTACCTTGCATGCATTCGATCTGAATATTTATATATACTTATACATGTTTGTATGGTTGTATTCGTTTATATATATATATTTATATTTATACGATGGTTGTAAACTATTTGGTGAATTTTGAGTAGTGGTTGTAAACTCACGGGCAAAGCTGTTGATGTTTGACCAAGTGGAAATTGAATTTGTCGTAAACACGAAATCGGGCGCCACAGCCCTATCCACATGAAATAACACAGCGACTTTATACTCGAATACAAAACATTTTAATCAACATCTTTGACACTTTTCGGTTATATTAATTTTGCTTTTCAGAAATTCTTCATACGAAGGCAAACTGAATATTGAAAAGCAATGCAGAAAATAGATAAATATCAATATGTATGACAATAATTGCATAGATTAAATTTCTTCTATTTTGTGATTCCGGCTTCATATGCATCCAATTTTTGTACATATGAATGATTTATGTGTATGCACATAACGAGAGAGGAAATATTTATGTCCATAAAACTGTTCTCTTCATCAATTTCAGAGATAAAATGTCACTATCACTGATATGCACATGAATATATCATGAAGTATACGTGGAGAAAATTTCAGGGGACATCTCAAAAGGACGTTAATGAAGAATACCAAAGTACTGTTGATTCGACGACTTCTTGATTTGAATATATAAATACTGAATTTCTAGCAAAATTGAAGATTTACTGGTAATAATATGAAAATATCTGAAATATGTCAAGATAGGAGTAGTTGCATTGCCACCATTGTGAATAAAAAACAAGAATCTATATCAATATGTATAATGTTGAGCTAGATATTAAGATGTCAAGAATAGCAAGTGAACAAAATAAACGGAAAAAAAAAATACAATATTTTCGATCATGCCAATAATACGAGGTGTAATCATGGCTGTATCCATGTACTACACACTACGTTGGCTTTTCATCATTTTCTCATTGAGAATTCTCATTGATCCGGGACAATGTAAAAGCGGGGTAATAGGTTGGTGCTTTTATATAAAGATTAATCATTTCGTCGAAATCCATTGTTGTGTATAGAAAAGTAATTGTTGTGCGCAGTCCGGTAAAAGAGGAATATTAAGAATAAAAATTAATACATAGATATCGTGATGCCCACGTCGGAGTAAAAATAAGAAACTCGTGCGATAAATGTAGCTCATCAGAAGGATATATAAATCACAATTAGTTCTTGATTGCAGATTCGAAACTCATCGGCATTTCATTTTATCTCCCAATAACTTATTGAGCTTATGTACATTATGGATATAATGTTCTTCAATGATTTCACATTCTATATTTCTCGCTCTTTTTTATTTGATAATGGTTTGTCAAATAAGTATTATAAAATTTAATCCCACTGTTACCGTGAATATAAGTACTGAGTAAAATCCATTGATTAAAGATAGTCACACGCGTGGCGGCTTATGAGTTTTTCCCCCTGCACCATTCGAACTTGTATTATCGAACTTCCATCTTATACAAAGTCCCTTAGGTCCATTAACACTTTGATCACGTGCGGCGATACATTTAATTGAATGCTGAAAAGGAAGAGAGGCTTTTCAATGTTTCAAATATTTTATAATATAACACATTTTAAATTAATTTAATTCCCAAAAAAGAACATTTGGTATATTGCAATATTTATTATCTGTCCAATTTTATTCATATTTATATGCATATATATTTATGTATATATATACATATATAAGGGTCTCTCGTAAGGTTCTCCCATAATAAGTATACAACAATTTCCAACATAACGATGCAAAGCGCAATATTATGTGTGTTCATATATTTATGCATATATATGTATATATATAAGTGCGTGTGTTTTTATATATATATATATATAGATATAACATACAATATAATGATATTGTAATTCGATAATTTTTTTCCTATTACTCATAGAAATATAATAAATATTTGTCGAAAACTCTTGCGCGTAAATATTTCTGAGTTTCAATTATCAACAACCAGAATTATTATTCAGTGTTAGTGACAATAAATCTTTGATTAAGTTAAAAATAGTTGGACTTTAATGTCGTGAACACATATTGATGCATAATTACACAATCATTAATTGCTTTGATCTCCTTCGGGTTTTGCTATTTCATTTTCTTGTTTTTTTATTTCTTTCTTCTTTAAATTTCTCCTGTTGTTATGGATTATCGAAGTAGATCACAAAAAATGTATGCTTTAATGAAACAATCAAAATCACAAAGCTATGTTTTATTGAATTCAAATACAGTTCTGTATTGAGTTATTCAATGTCTAGACATTTAACATTATATAATGATATTGTTATATATTGTATACCTTTTTTCATATTTACATAATCCCCATGTTCTTTTTTTTTATTTGCTCGTATTTGTCAGACGTTTTCGATGAAAAATCGACTTGGTCTTATAACCACAGTATATACTTGATTCATAAAAAAGTTGAGCAAAATATCTTTTCTTCCTACTCCAATTTCCCCCCACTTACAATGTCACGGCGCTCGACCGTGCCACATTTGAAAATTTACGACTGGTATGACAGCACTCATTCGTATATATGTATATACGTGTAGCGTTGTGGAGATGCTCTGTTTTTTGTCATTGTGAGAAACGTTTAATGGAGGCATCTTATTTATCAGCGCTATAAAAGCTTTCATAAGTATTTTCTGATTTCACGCGATCGTTAAAAAGCTTTATATCTTCATATGTTATTTACAACGTTTTTAATTTGCTACAAAAGTACTTTTTATGTTTCTGTTAATTTCATAGTTTTATCATTTAATACTGAGGATTGAAAAAAAAACATAAAGGTATATCATTTCCTCTTGTTATTCTTGAAATAATGAAATAGGATTAGCGCGAGTTTAATCAGATCATATTGATGATTGTTTCAATTGTGGAGGTTGATGGCACGGGGAGTGGCGAGTCATTTTCCGTCAACAGCACGTATAAACATACAATTTATAGTACTGTAGAATGTTAGATACTGTGAGTGAGCTCGGGGTCCTTTGCCTTAATCCGATGCAGACAACCTAAACCCCTTGTTGTTTCATGCTCCATACCTGTTGCATTGAACCACAACAGTTTGATGAATAATGAATGTCCAATTGGTTTACCCCGAAAGTACCTGATGTAGACACACGCGCCTATAAGTTTTTCATTATATTATGACACCACTATTGAATTTTGGTATTGTTTCGGTCATTGTGATTCCAACCCCAATATACAATTATTCTCAACGTTAATTAATTCAATTTGTTATGTGCCAAATTCACTTCATTGCGATATACATTAATGTTAAAAGTTTTTTCGTTTCTAGAGGGCATCTTCAGGGTGCACAAAATTACTGGACATGAAAATAATAAGCTCGAACATTTGTTTGTTTCATTTCTTTTTTTTTTCCATTTTTTTAGTATATTTCGTTGCATCTATGGACCTGTTGACAGCATCAATCAACTGTCCAGATCAATATTTATTTTGGACATTTCACAAGTATTGGAGCATTACGCGGGGGAAAAAAAATTAAACAAAATACATGTTCGTATGTATATATGAATATTCACGTATACATATATATATATATATATTTATGATAGCATAATGGGAGAACCGTCGAGAGATCATTTTTTCTTTACCCTCTTATCATGCTTTCCTTATCTAATCAGATTTACGGTTTCTACGTGTAAAATATATTTTCATCATCACTGGCATACAATATTTCAAAATTTTTTTTTTTTCCCGACGGTTTCCGTTACTTCCTCAAGGAGTCGAATGAATATTTCCTGTGAGCACGAATCATTCACTCTTCTCTTTCATACCTTGGGGAATTCTTCATCAAGTATAACTCGTTGAAAACTTGTCGGACACTCTTTTATGTCTATAGTTTTTTTGTTATTCATATTTAATAATAGCTTTTATTATTCGTTGAAACATAACAGATGCATTAAGACATTTCGCATGTTAATTATGAAATACATGACGAATAAACAGGAAAAAATAAATTCCATCACTCATACAATAACGAAAACATTTAGTTGATTTTACTTATAAAAATGTTGCACTTAACTTAATTTTATCTGGTTATGGTACAATTGGCTTCGACATTACTGCTGCAAACTCAAGTTATATTCCGTAAATTCACAAGGAAAAGTTGATTGAAACGAGGAAGGGAAACGAGAACGTCAGTGAGGCGAGGTTGACGTTTTAATCTCAAGCGTACAGATGAGATCAGGAGAGAGTTTTGCCAAGATTTCAAAAGTATATATACATATACAAAAAGTTAAAGAATGAAGGCAGCGAATTTTGACATCTCGAACAAGAGATGTATAGAAATGAAGAGACGCTGCAAAATCGATGGCGCGAATGATTCGTGTTCACGCTTGAGAAATCTCGATTATTACTTATATATAGTAGTGGCACTGGTATATTGTGTGTCTACGCGAATGCATGTTTGTGTATTTGTGTGTATATGTGTGTATTTTTCGACCGGTACAACATTTGGGGACATTGAGGATGAACCAGCTTACAAAGCCAAGGGTTACTGCGGCAAAGGAATCTTTTCTGGCGTGGCGAGAATTTTCGTTTCTCCATCCTCTCTTCTTTCCTTTTTCATCTGTATTTTTTTCCTTGGTTATACAATATATTACATCAAAAGCGACAGTCGTTGCGCACTCGGTGACGATGATTATCTGAAATTGAATCGTTCACCCCTTACGCTTATATATGAGTATGTTTTATATATGTTTTCTTTTCCTCTCACTAATAATTTCGCATAAAAAGCGCACCACACTTGCACGATTGGCCTCTTTTACTCTTTGGCACTCCATCACGTCGCAATTATTACTCTTATCATTTTATTTAATTTATTCAGTTATTTTAGTTAAACTTTGTTATCATGCAGCGCTAACTGCACGTTTCAGTCTTTAGTGCGCTCATTTAATTTACAGTGGAGCCGCATTCAATATCAATCAGCGACGCCGACATTCAAATTTATCGAATGATCCACGTCGCAATCACGCCCAACGTTAGAATAGTTGTTGTTAATGCCGGTGTCACTGCTGAATCTGTAACAAAAAATTAATGTCTTTTAAATTGCAATATCCGTAGTTGTTTTTTATTTTACTCAACAAACAAAGACAATAAATCCATTGCATTTTGTGAGTGAAAAGCATTGTAATCGAATGGAAATATAAATATATATATATATCTGTCTGTCTAAATGATTATGATCTGATTTTAATATACGCTTGTTCGTTAACTGGCGCCCACTTTTACGAATTATGTATTTTCTCGACGTTTCTTTTTCTTCTATCTGATTTTTCTACCCATCTCTAATTACGAATCAGGAACAACAGGGCATTCCAACTCTCGAAGATCCCTCGCGGTCCCTCCGTTCATTCCGTTGTTGAAGTATACGGGGGATGAGGGTGGAAAATAGGAGAGGCGAGCGAGTATAAGCGCGACCCTCCGGCGTCCTATGGGACTTCCGTGCTCCGCAACTTTTGTCTGCCTTTCCATTCTTCCACTTTTCGCTCGCGCTACTTTTTCTCTTTCTCTATGTTTCTCTTCCTCCCGTTCTTATGCTTTCATCTCCACCCACACTCTGTCTCCTCTTCGTCATTTTTCTTCTTTCAACTCTCTGGCCCTTTCCACCAAGGGGTTTGCGCCATAACAAACTCCGCAGTTCGCTCAGCCATTTTACCTCAATTAAATCGCTTATGCGAATGTACTCGCATTGCATTTGATGTACGGCACATCTATTGAGTATAGGCGCCATTTGATGAGGGAATTCATTTATCTCTATATCGTACCGAATCCGGAATGAATGAAACTTTTGTTGTTTAATAGAATGAACAATTATATCTTGATGTGCAAAAGCTATCTTTGTGCATTATGGTGCTGCCGTGAGAACTCGCCGTTTTTAATTGGCTTTTCTATTATAGTGTTAAACTTTATATCATGATATTTTGTTCGTGATTGTAATTGCGTTCATAGAACATCATTGGCTGTTGAAAATTTATTTGATCTAAGCCCCGAAAAATGATTGCATACCACAAAATTGATGTATTGAAAATTGATCTACATAAAAAATATTTGTACATTTTTTCTTCGAGTTGTAAATCGATGTTGTGAGCTATTTTGTATTTCCATGTTTCTTGATCCCATGACTCTTCTAGTATTTCTCATAGTGGATTGGCTCGAATTCGAAATTAATTGTAAAAATATGAATGTCCTTCGACAATAAAAAGATATTTCATTCAGGCAAAATGTCAATATTTCGTGTCCATGTCACTCAATATCGTAACTGAAGGAATTTGATTGGCAAATGAAAAATGAATCCAGAGTCATAGTCATTCCATTATATTGAATCGAAATTGAGAACAATAAGTAAAAAAAAACGGGGAAAATGCATATTTGACTCTGAATTTATAAGCATTTGATTTTCAGTTTGCTCATCAATAATCCATAGAACCAAATTGCAAGCAATTGAGGTAAGCGGAAAGTTACATGCTACAGGGAATTAGCTACAGTACCAATTTATGTGAATTTACGATCGAAGTTATGATTAATAATGTCGATATTATTTTTTTTTAGTCTTGCATGGTTTCTTTCTAAATGTTGGCCAACATAAACACAATAGTTGGATGGTGGTAAAAGAGACAGCTTGGCGTGTGTCTTCTGTGCTATGCAGGTATTTTCTTTCCCGAGGTATTACGTGCCCACCTGGGATGCGACGGTTACCACCCAGGGAATACGGTTTTGCGCACGCTTTGCTATTATGCAAATTTCTTTTAAGGGGAACTACGAGTACCGTACGCCACAGCACATTGTCTGTGAATATAGGGTAGAAAGGAGTAAAATGTCTAATATTGCTTCATGTATTGGAGAAAATTTTCAGATGATGTATACAAGCTGTTGTTATATGTGTACGAGTATTTAATCATCGTGAAAATGTTTGTATCCTTGTTGAGATACATTATGCAATAGCGGGAGACAAACATGTTATTAACTCACTATTTTTTATCGTTTCTAAGAGTCAATTGATTTTTCATGTACTTATTTTACCGAATGAATATTGTCGTTTAGTGACGAATAGAAAGTGAGGTGATAACAGAATGTTGTCATGAATATTTGGTGTAATGATATCTCTGAGAAAAATCGATTTCATTTTTATTCGTCGCACAGATCTCATTGCTAGAAAACGAGGAAAATGTTTTTGGGAGAAAGTAGGGCAAATTATTATGTTTACTAAATTCACACATATCTCCACGTCTTGATACACGTTGGAATCGACAAATATTTCAGTGTGTTTCTCATTTCTGTCTCCCTACTTGTCTTCGAGTCGTGTCACATCGAACTTGTAGATATTTCAGGTGAGTTTATTTGAAAAACATGAAAAGTTGTTATTCGTGTTATTTTTATTAGATTTAACATTCCCAATTTTTTATCTGATGCTTAACAAGTTAATAACATCTGTATGATTATAAGGTCAGTTATTCAGAATTAAATTACCCAGTGAAAATTAAAGTGTTGACGGTATTTTATCGACAAAAATACATTTATATATATATATATTTCCATTGAAGATTAAATGTTACAATGTTCCACATAAGTTTAGCTGTTGATTTTCAAGTTTTATGATGAATTCTGGTGGTTTAGAGATATTTGCAGATGTATAGGCAGGAGAAGCTCAGTATGAGAATGAAAACTCTTGCGTACTTGGTTGTCGAGAGTTGTGATAAGAGTATATAGTCAATGACAAAAAAAAATGAGTAAGAAAAGGAAAAGACGGAGAACAAGATGAGGAGGAGGATGACGATGTAGAAGAAAACGAATAAGGCAAAAGGGTAGTAAAAGAGAAATAGTGAGGGAGAGTGTATGAGGAAGAGGAGGAAGGAGCCGTCCGGAAAGTTGTGAGAACTTGTCTGAAAACCCGATTAAGCCACTGTGCATTCGTTTTCTCATACCACTCTACCAGCTTTCACTTCACCCTCAAGGTATCTCCCTTGGACTTTGTCAAGTAAAGTTCCCTCCATTGGTTTACATACCGCGCTTGTGCAATTATTGTCAAGTAGAATAATTATCCATTTTAGTTGACAATGCATCTTACCATGATCTGGTCGCCAATCGTGAATACGCTTTCTGTCACGATCACTAGATTTCTGTTCCGACTTGTCAATTTCATTGAGATTGGATTGTGCTTTACTGCCTGTAAGTGGAAATAATACCATATTAATCGGACAATCACTATTTTATCTGCATTAGTGAGGATAAGCCTTAAGAACCGCACAAATTCATTCATCTCTATCGGGCGGAAATTAATTGAATCAATTAAATTGTATCCAATTGATGAATTCACACACAATATTTCACACGAATGAAATGTTATATTTCAAAGAAGCTTTTATATGTTTCTCTCTGTCAACATTGATAAATCAACGAAGAAATTTAGATAGATATTTTATCTCAATATATATGCATATATAAGTAAAATGTATATGTTTTGAGCTAATTAGGAATAAACTGTCTGTGCCGTTGGGAAGGCGACAAATATACGTGAGGGACAAAGTGAGGAGCAACGAAGTGGCCCTCCACCGAAGATGTTTACACCTCTGTTGGCATGTAAAGTGGCAGATGGAAGAGGGTGTGCACGATGTGGCGGCAACTAGTATGCAAACTGAAAGTAAACACAATTCTCTCTGAAGCCCACCTGAGAGGGCCATATTCGTCCGGGTTTTGCCGCATTACGTTCAACATCCAATGCATATATCACATACACATCTTTGCCACACGTTTTCTCGCCCCTTCGAAGTTATTTTTGACGCGTCTGATGTCACTTGGATTCACTCTCACGGTTAGTGCACGCGCTTATTTTACCTTCCTAATTTCATGTGTGGACACCTCTACCTCTCCTTCTACTTCTCTATGGTATATTTTGTATACATTGTATTCACAATATACTACTACTACTACTACCACTGCTACTGTTGCTACTACTACAACCATTGGTAACATTCAGATATAACCACCCTACATAAAAGCATCATAGCGCCCAGACTCGGCGTTCTCTGACGTGAGCGAGCTTGACAAATTTAACCCCTCGGCACAATGGTGTGAGGGTGGGAGGCATGACAATGGCTTCCTCACACGTATACACACAGGACACTATATTCACCCTGGAGGCTGATTGACGGTAAATACAACATATATATCTATACAACAATATATGTTTATATTAATAGCTGTCTAAATATTATAAGTGAATAGTGGTTTCGTTCTTGCTCCTCAATTGTGTTCATCAACGGAAAAAGGCAATTTTTATCACAAATTTGCATGCACATATAAATTAACAATTTGTAGATTGTATGTGAAAGCTTCACACGCAATTTGTGTGAAAAATATTCTGTGACAATTTTCAACGTGACATTTCCATGAAACGATTTATATAAAAATGAATGAATCTTCATATACAGAAATTCAACATGTTTCCTTTCTATATTATATGAAATTTTACATTCATATATGATAATTAATAATCTTGTTTTTGTTGACACAAACTAATGTATATGCCAAAATTTTGTAATGAATATATTCCATCTCACTAATATCGCTCATCATATTTCTGTATACGATTGACAATATGATAACCAATGATACATGTTTGATTCAGAGTAAATATGTATATATTAAGTATGAGCACATGTACGAATGCTTTACATATGAACAACTATATGAGATTGATGCTTTGGGTTGTTAGTGATTGCCAACGACAGACGACACACTCTAACAGTGCAAGTGGATTCTGAACAAGGAGCAATGGTAAAGGGGTGGACAGACGCATGCAAATTTTGGCCAAACATTAGCGGTAGCAAGTTCGTGCATATATCGTTTATATACGTCTATCAAGGGATGCTTCGCGCAATCGTGTCTCTGTATGTGTACATACATACAATGTATGACTGGTATAGAGCACTCTCACCCTCATCAGTGTATGGTGAACCCGTTGGTAGTATCACGTGTACACTATACCCCACATGTATATATGAATGGCAGAGAAGCCCAATGGTTATTCAACGGGTATATAAAGCCCAGTGGATGGACATCGTATGCGCTGTGTACGATAGACATGAGCCCTATATTGTTTTCGCGCTGTATGTATATATCTACCGCATAAAGACATGTACCGCAAGGTTGATACAATCTGCGCTTGGATTCGTGATAGTTACCGATATAGTTGTTGTATGCAACTATCGATGTATTCCTCAATATATACCTTCGCTGTATGTCCACAACGCTTCTCAATGAATTCAACCTATATGTGTCAAGTAGACACATATTATTGTGTCCATTGGCTTTTATCGTGCAATGTTCAAAGCAAATGTGAGAATAATAAGACGAATTACTTGATGCACTCGTAATTAGTAACAATGAATCTATGTAGGGTGTCAAACGTTTGGTGTACGTTCAGGCTTTTATCTTTCTCGTTATTCTTTTGTTAATATTATTATCAGTTCTTTTTTCTTCGTTTTTACCGGAGGTGCGATCCCACTCCGGACACAGTGGCGTTGCTGTGTGGTGGCGCGCTGCATTCACAATCCACCACTATCGCTAATTAAAATCACATTGCGCGCGCGATACTCGATTAAATAGTTATTATTGTGGTGCGCAAACGCGTATATATACGGGGTGCTAATAAATGCCGAGCTTCATTATTCTCTATTATTAAACATAACAGTCTGTTAGATATTACTATTGTAATTAGTGAATGAGCAACAGTATACCGATATCGACGTAAATATGTATTGGAAATTAATAGATATATAGCAGAGTATGAGAGTGTGAGTGCGTGTGAGTTCTTGTTTGTGTGAGAGTTTTAAGTAGGTCGATCAGTATATACAAGGAATAGGATGAATTGATAATGCCATTGGATATTGTATGCGAGAATTTAATTACATTAATATTACTCATCTTTCTATATGCGCACTATCCTTCTATCTTATTAAAACTCAATCGCATTAGAACTAGTTACATCCTCCAATGTTTGCTTTTGTCAACACGCTCTGAATGATTGTAAAGTTCCGCATCAATCCTCATATAGCTAGTATAATACGGAGTTTTATTATATCCAATATGGGTATAAATTATCGAGATATTAATAGAAGCGATGAATTTCAAAGGAAAAAAAATACACTCCTCATTCAAATCCCTTCTATACCTTTACGTATGAAGCGAGGCTGAAGAGCAGCTCATTATAAACTCTGTTAATGTTTCCTAAGATTAATTGATGAATACCAATATAATTTTACGTTTGTAATGAAATTGAGTTTCTTTTATTTATTGTGTGCCAATTTCAATAGTCCTAGAACGTTTAGTTTTCATCCTTACTCAAATTGCTGACCAAAGTCAACTGAATTATGCTGTCCAGCGAGAGATTTGTAGTCAACACGTCCAGTACAATTCAGCAAGACATTCATCCTAAATAAAAGATTCAACCAAATTGTTCTTATGCCGCAGGAAGAACTTCGGACGTAAACTCTACAGTATCAAAATTGCAAGTAGAGTACACGGATGAAGAATTCATGACATATTTGATATTTTCTAGTTGTTACATAGAACTGCTGAGATCTTTATGTCTTATCAACACACATAATATAACGCATCGTTGAATGTTTACATAAGAAATGCGAGATGAGTTAAAGACGAAAATAGAGAAGTTTTAATGTACGCTAATGTTACTTTCGAATGTTTCTTTTGTAGAAGTTTAACTGTTGAAAAATTAAAATCTGACTGGGTCATTCACAAATAAAAGAAACTGTACTGGTTCTACTTATGTTAACTTCAGTTAATTCTTCTTTCATAACATTGTGTCATGAACGATATCTCAGTGTAATGAATGTAACTCACAAATCCAACTAATTTTAGTTAATAGTTCTAAATTCATTTCGATTCCTCGACGTGGTAAATCGAGTAAATTTTGTTGCACTTTAGGCAGGTATTTCTCTCTCAGGTGTCTTAATTAGTCGACTTCATCTAACAATTTGAGAAGGAAATTTTTTTCGGAAAATCTTAAAAACCTGTTAATTATAGATGTCATATCGATTAACGTCAAGTTCATCCATGTGAGTAGAAAATTATGCGGGAATGGAACTGTTGACGGGTTAACTTTACTTGCTGTTGTATACATATATAGCACATAGCAAGACCACGCAAAGCTCAACCAAGTGCACGAGTAGCTCGAAGCGCCGGCGTCTCTTTACTGCGGTTCCGTTTCCGCACCTCTGAGCAACACGTCAGGCTTGTACCCTATTTACTTGCGCACTCCTTATCCCAATGCTGTAGTGAACCTCGATAGACTTGCTCAACTTTTGCGTATGCCATAGAATATTAGATCCCGAAGTATATACAAACGCCACGCAAGAGTTTTCTTCATACACTGTGTATATATACATGTATACATATAATATAAATGTAAGTGCTTCCATTCCGCCAAAGCCATTTCAAGTGCCATTGCTTTGATAGCACTTGAGCGATTTTTGATGAAAGAAAAAAAGAAAAAAACTTCACGCAACGTGTGGTCAAGTGATTTTTGTTCAAGTGCCACTTATTTATATTCATCTTTCATCGATAACTTTAACAATATCATTTTTTTTAATGATATTCGGCGGTTCATGCATGCGCATAGATCAAAATATTCGACAAATATGCATGCATGAAAAACTGATTTTATCCCTTTTTACATTTTATTTAAATATGTCGATTTTCTGAGAAATACGATAAGCATCAACTATATATCTTGACATTGCTCATATATTTGTGTTGATAGAGTAATCCATTGCTATTTTCGTATTGGAGTGAAATAAATTATGCGTCTCTTCGACGAAATGACGATCGTTATATGTGACACTTGTATTGAATCAAGAATTTATCACCTACGGTAGTTGCTATTTAGAAAGGAAAAGCTCGTGAAAAATCTATATTTTTTGAGATGATTGTTTTCGCAGCATCAATGTCTTTCATTTTTGTCATTCATAATAAAGGGGGTTTACTTAACGCTCACTTAGTGTAAGTTTTCAGACTCCATGAAAAAAAAAACACAAAGATTTTCCCTTTAATTCGAATAGGACAAAAATGAATGAGATGCATGACCTGTAGATATCGGCAACGGACGCTCAAATTTCGTATATTTCATTTTTCTATATTCTGCAAGATTTCAAGATGGGATATGAACAGAACAATTGGTAGAATATGAAGCAGCTAAATGTATAGTTATATATTTTTGAACGATTTGAGAATAAAAAAAAATGGTCTGTTTTGCATATTTGCTATAATGTATCCCCACTACTTCAAAATAATTTGTAAACTCAACTCGTGAACAATACAAATCTTGAAGCAACAATACAGCAGATAAGTCCATTGTATTCATTCGTTACAGTGCCAAGCGGACTTATTCAAATCCACCGAGTGTTCCAAATAAAATACTAATAAAAATTCAAATAAAATCGCCGAAAAATTTACTCCTGACTATAGAAAATCAGACAGATCTAGTTCATAAATCATCCTATATCACTTGACATTGTCATATCTATATTCATCATTGCAATTACTTCGTATTTTCTATTTATTATTCAGAATGAGTTGATAATTTGAAAAAAAAAACATTTACATATCATAATAAATCTGAATAATTATACGAACTGATATTTTGCTAATACGAAATCTGATACGTGAAGAAATATTAAAATACAAAAATACTCTTTGCCGAGAATGCATGAATGCGTTAAATGATGATCAATACCTTCATCATATTTGTATAATAATCGCTGTATTTATTTCCAATATCTAATTTTACTATTCCTAACTGATATTCATTCCGTCGTAATCAATAAATTAACATCATATCAACTATAAATATATGCTTCCCTTGATCTACAAAAAAAACGTAATGCATCCACACACTTTGAAGTTGTTCGTAAGGTTGCGCATTGCACGGGGAAGTATAAAGCATGCGCTGCATCAAGTAATACACGCTGTGAGGGAGAAACCATTAATGCCACCCTGCAGAACGCAGATGTTGCGCCAATTACAAACCCTACTCCACCTCTTCTCCGTAACCTTATGCTATGTATGTCTTCTTATCATTCGCGCACTTCCAACGCTTCCAATGAGCACTTCTGAAATTTAAGCTTTTCCTTCATATCAACGACACTGATTCCAAACCATAATATCATTGCATTCTTCTATGTCGTCTACACACATATTAAAATGTACGAATACAAAGTCAATATGAACAACGGCCCGGGTCGGAGATAGATTTCATCATACACATTTCTCGCATATATTTTTAATTCGTCATTCCGAAACATTATATTTTCACATATATGGATGCACTCATCTCAAAGAGATTCGCGTGAAAGAACGAAGGAGCAAAGATGCGGAATGAATGTATAGGTCAATATACACAAAATATAGCAAGTGCGAGTGAGAAAACATTATAAAGAGGTAGAGAGAAATGCGTGCACATAAATATATGTATATATTATAATAAAAGAGGAGCAGTCAACGCTGAGCGTATGTGTGTCCGTGAACGACCAGCCGCGATGTGCAAGTATAAGTATGTAGATATATATCTATGTATATAAATATGTATATGTATGTATGCGTGACTGTTGCGTTATACATATGTATATATGTGTGGGGATGGGGCGCGGATGCTGATATTATTCTTGGGTCTTCCTCGCTCGAGCATTATTAGTTCTGGCGTGTTAGCATACATGAAATATTGATGTTACAACCACCACTATCGCACTTGGTTGTCTAACAGGAGTCCTGTGTGCCGCGCGCGTCTCTTCTCTGCTATCCCAGTAGCAGGTTCATACGAGCCAACCCCACCCGCAGTTTCTCCCTTGTCCCTTTAATATCACCGTATGCGATGGCGCACTATATATTCGCAGTATTCAACATTCTCATAGTTTGTAGGTTGAACCTGTCTCTCTTGCAACTCTCTGTCCATTCGAGGTAACTTTCTGTGACATCGTTTAACGTTCGGTGCGTAGTCTCATTGTTTTACCAATTCTGTGATGCTTAACTATACATGTTCCAAGTTGCGGTTGTGGTGTTTCTTAATGTCATTTCAGCAAACTTGGGGTGACGGATTGGTGTTGGAGTGATTATTCTATCATTTTATACTATTTGCAATTAGTAGTTATTGTTCCACGTGTTCATTTCTGAATTCCATTCTGATTGGAAGGTAAGTGTATTAAAAGGACGAACGCATTTGAGTCGATTTGCGGTTTTGGTATTAATCTTTGATTGATGGAATGTATTCGATTTTTGATTGGTCGATGCGAATTTAATCTGAGTGAATTTGCTAATTCAGGTGTTGTCATTATGTGGAAGTTTGTGAAATATTTGTGAATTTTTTTAATCATAAAGAATGTAATTCACAAAGGATATCAAATTGTTGTGAATATTCAAGCGGAACATTCATTTCACATGAACTGATTGACATGTTTGCATATGTTTTATCAGCATTATCCGATAATGGAGATACCAATCATCACGATGACGAGAGTCGTTGATGTATCTTCAGAAGTATACAAAAACAAAATTTATTGACAGAGAGGAATATTCGAATGAATTACTCAATTTGATATCACTCAAAGCTATGCATACAAATTCCCTATCGAAAAAATACCTCAATTTCACGTCGTTTATCATAGATCACAATGATAAAAGAAAATCATATAAAACGTCTCGAAAACATTTCCATTCATAAATGTCATAAATTGATTATCGTTTGTCTGAATTGGATTGATCCATCAGTTATCAAAATATTTAAATGTTAATTTAGCTGAAGGAAAATGCATTCAAACCATCCAATGGTAACATTTTGGCTCGAATCAATTCGATTCAGCTGACAAAAACAAGAACGCATGCATATTCTAGAGTAAGAAAAAATGTTGAAAAATGTCGAGTCGGTCTACTTGACGTATAACTCTTTAAATTAATAAAATTCTTTTTATGACACTGTTTTGTCTCTGATAAATGAAAGTAAAATTGATCATACGAAGACTCATTGCATATAATATTTCACTGTCATTCTTTCAGTTTCACTTTGTCATGTGTTTGGAAGGAAAAGAAAAACTTTTAGACATTCTTTCACAATTTCTGTTGCCAATGAGATATTCGAAATAGAACCAACAACTCTATAATATTGATTATGCGATATGATCGCGTAATATATAAAGGCACTCACCTATTTTTGATCCTTTTCCATTTTGAAAAGTCAATGAACTTGGATAACCGTCTATAGAATTATTCATTTCTGTTTGACCTTCTGAAGCTGATGAACAGAAGGAGAAAAATGAGATTAAGCACGATTAATATATCAGTTAAGTTAAATATATAAATACAAGTGCTAAAGAATAGAGAGATACTTAAATTAAAGATTTTCTCACCTTTTCTTGATGAATCTGTTGTAGTTGGACTTGGGCTTGTACTAGGTGGTACGGACACTGCAACAAAAGAGGAGCAAGTTTTTATTTTTTTAATTAAAGTTTGTCACGGTAGTAACACAAGTGTACGCGGTAAAAGTGTGTATCAGAGGGCATATAACACAATGGTCAGAGGCGCAGCGAAGGTTTTGGTAGTGGGTAGACGTAGACCGTCGTTATGGATTGCGCCACCTGTTACTAACTCCGGCCCTCCAGAACATATTAGTCGAAATAGTAGTAGTGTAGCCGTGGTGAAAAGCCCAAGCGAAAGTCCCTATGCCGACGCGATGAACCGGCCATCAAAAATTCTCAGCTATATTTTATCCATATACTGGCATCGTGTGCTACACTCGAGCATATACGATGGCGGTGTGTATAGTACTATAACCGACATACCGAGAATGTACTTGAATAATTATCCTTAATTTCGTCATTCGTCCACACTTTATTCAGTTGCGAGAGCGATACGCTTGGCTGGCAAGCTCTCGTAATTTTTGCCGCGTACTCTATTTCTCCTGACTGGTGTGCGAATTTCAGCGTAGCACGGTCACATTTTTCCGAAAGTGTAACGAGCCAGAGACTGATCGACGTTCATATAGTAAAATAAAAAAATAAAAAAAAAAAATAAATAAAAAATTACAGAAAAAAAATTGCGACAGAAAAAAAAATATAATAAAAAAATTGCAAAAAAAAAGTGACGTTCACAGGCCCGATCGAGAGAGTGTGTGGCAGCTGGGGAAATTCGTCGTATCAAATCCCGATTAATCACGATGTTGACGTGCCAGCAGGATAACCTCACGTAAACGAATATAGTACGGCAATGTAAACAAGTTCGGTCAACTCAAAATTGTCACTCGAAGTCGTGTAAGTTTACTTTAACATTCTGCCATCAGTTGAATGCAGGTTAAAGTGTGTTTTTGATCCCAGATTTTAGGGAAATTCATTTCACATTCAAACTTTTGAGCTTGGCTAATAACAAACGCGAAACGATGCACAGCACCGTGATTCCGTGCTACATAATTGAATGTTCATTAGATAAAGTTGTCAGTTTATACAACATCACAGATTGCTCACAAATTACCTCATCAGTGTCCAAATTAAATTGATACTCAAAAATTTACTTATCTCGATTTTTCGAGCGCATTGGTCATTGTAGTTCAACTTTCATAATTATATATAAAAATGTAACTGGAAAAAAAGGAGAACCGTGGAAATTCATCTATCATATTTGCCTGAGACATCAAGATGAAAGATCGGTGAACGCGGTGACTATGTGAGGTCGAATATATATATATATATATATATCTATGCATGTATGTATAGAAGAAGGCAAAATTATAGAGACGGAGAAAATGGAAAATGTGAGATGGAAAAGCGCGGCACAAGATGACCGAGGGTTGCCATTTTGTTCGTGGCTGAGTGGCAGCTAGAACTGACTAAACGACTCAGGCGGTGCACTTTTTGATTTATTGAGCTCAACCCAACTTTTATATTTCGCATTGGATATATTAAAACTCGTTGTCCCGCCCATTTAACTTTGTACCACTTTGATTGATGACCCGATTTGGGTGAATGTATATTGTGTAGATATAGCACTTTATTGGATGTATTTGAATTCAAATGATTTCTAAAAACCAATTAGTTAAACAGTCGTTGATAATATTTTTGCATAATAAAAAACACTATGCGATGTAAATCAATATCGCAATGTAATTAAATGAATGTCAACACCCAAGTTTGTCGGAAGTTTACAGGAAACTTGTTGGAATCTCAAATGCTCTTAATTATTCTAATGGCGCAATCTCCTTTTGTCCATCTGTTTGTCAACTTGTCGGTGGATTATATCCGGTGTCGTCAATCATATCATCTAGTTCATTCAATTCAATATAAAATTTTCCATCTCGTCCCATATCTCATTATAATTTATATCAATATACTTTGTATTCTGCATAGCAATTTATATCCATGAACACAATTAAATCGGTATCATATCCAAGTTATAGCAGTTGTCTTGTCAAGTTTCTCTAGAAACATATATATACATGTATATAATATATAAATGGCCGGAACTGTGGCCATATTGTATATATACGTATAGAAGTTGCCTTTGCCAAGGGTGAGCAAGTTAACCCCGAGCAAGCTACTGAGAGAATTAGTATGCGGCCACTGTCACACTTCTCCCTATCGTCTTTCCTGCCATGACCCCTGCTATGCGGAACGTCGTGCCGCCCGAGCTAGACCGTTAATTTTCCATCCCGTGACTCCAATCAATCTTGCAAACCGTCAACGATCCACCCTTATAGAAGACCATGTGCTTGCTCATATAGGTATTCCGATTTCATCCCATATATATCGGCACCCCGACTTTTGCCGCCACCGTACGCATCCAGTAAACATAGTGGATAGCATCAAAAGCTGACAAGTTCAATAACCAAGATGCTGTTCGCTTTTTTTTTTTCATTACTTTATATCCATATATTAATCTTTTGCTATCAATTCTTTTTGATTCTTGATCACTTATTCATAATTGAAGGGGGGAGATGAACGTGACCTTTGTTTTATGGATAAATATTTAACAGATAATTCAGATGTACTGTCGGTGATGAAACGTCATTTGAAAAGACGAGAACACATTTCTTTGAACAAACACAACGTTTCTGTTTCCGACAGCAACCAGCCTCGGGGTTGATTCAAGTTATCCGTTAATGTGTTCCGCAAATCCTCCAATGAATACACCTGTGAACGAGAGATCGGTTAAAACTTTGTTCGAGGAAGTCAGGGATAGAAGAAATAGAAATCGTAATGACGTATAGGTGATTCGTGCGCCAGTAAACGAACAGCGATAAAGTTTAATGAAAACAAGAAGGGAGGCGAAGAGAAACTCGAGAAGGAATAGAAAATACTGAAATAGTAAAAGTAAATACTTCAGAATATTACTTATATTATGTATAATAACATTGCGGTTAATCTATACCATCATCCAAATTATATTAAAACCGTTAATTATTCAAGTTGATAAAAATCGTGGAAATTTTTTTCAACTGTGACATGCAACTGAAATTGAATTACAACACTGAATTTTCACTGCCGTCAATTCATTCGGAAATACGAGGAGTTTGCAGTTCCACGTAGACGTAAATGAGTTTTATTACTACATAAAATCGCCACAATAATGGAAAAAAAAATAGAAATAGAAATGAAACAAAAAAAGCAATTCTAACACGCCAAGACCCCAAGGGTAAAATTTTCTGTTGCAATAACCATATTAATTTCGTCACGATCGATCGGGAGTCGATCGAGCGTCTAGTACAGAGGTATTTACCAAAGGGCGGATATCCGTCATCTATCGAATCGGATCGACCCACTTCTACTGGTTATATACGTCCAGAGGTGCATAATTCATTCCGGTCCAATCAATTACGGTGGCGCTGTCGGGTGCCCTTAATAAGCAACAACGTCCGCCAATGTTACCACAATTATCGAGTTTGGCCAACCGATATACGATACGTTCTCCGCATATCGACATAACACACGTACTTGGCCACTTCCATGTATCGATCGTTGTAATTATAATAAACTATCGAGGATAAACCCTCGAGGATGTGTTGACAATGTGGCGCCCTTTTGATGTGACAGAGTGCCAACTGCATTTCAATAGAATTATACCAGCCACCGTGCAACATTACCATATTATCGTGATTGCAAACAGCACACACACAATGTCAGCAGCAATAGTCAGCACAACTATTTCCAAAGTTCGCATTGTCGTAGTTATATAGCACATACAGGTCTATATGTCACCACGAACAAAAAGAATTCATCTGGAGTATTCAATTGACGATTATCGAACATTGCGGGCAATCAATTAGAGGGCGTATGCGTTCTTTTCATCACCTATAATTGTCGTTACAGTCTTTTCACTTTTTTTTTCTCCAACACTTTATACGGCCTCGGAGCATTGTTCTGGCAGCCTTCAATCGGCACTGGCGAGCGTGCGTGAGCAACCGTTGCTGTGTAGCAGTTATTGACAAAGTATAATGCCGAATGTAGATATGTGTCTGTCAGGCAATATAGCTGAAAGCCACAAGGTTTAATAGATACATCATACAATGCAAAATGATGGAGAGACGGAGGTGATGCGATAATGAAAGGAATGAAAGAATGGAGAAGAAAATTGGTTTGGCTCCAGTGCACGCATCCACGTGTTCGTCTAGCGGATAGAGGAATCTCAGGAGAGGCTGCTTTCCTACTACTACTTCTTCTACTTTTTCTACTTCTTCTTCTTCTTCTTCTTCTTCTTCTTCTTGTACGAGTAGTCGCTTGTATAATTCATAGGTCGTACCTACTGGTTCGTGGTCGGGTATAAGTCCAACTTCAGCCCTACCACCTCGACCTTCTTCACTCTCGTATATAGTTTTGCAGCCCTGGCGGCATCTCAATGCTGACCGACCTCCAGATTAGCCCCAGGAAATTGCCAAACTTCTTTACTTGCCAGAAAAGTCGATTCTGAAAGTTGTTCCTCAAGCGGTGGCCCTACTACCACTGCTATCATCAATACCACCAACACTCCACCACTACCATCATCATTACCAACATAACCACTATAACACCACAGACATTGGAGGATAACTTGTTCTAAACAGTTGGCTATGATTCGCTTTGAATAATTGTGAATTTATCTGTATAAGGTATTTCACTGGAAATTTACATTTTATATTATATAAACAAAAGAATAATAAAGATGTGACACAGAAATGGATTCGTAGGATTTCTCTCCGAAATCATGAGAAAATCACAGTGGAAATCTTGTACTATCTTGTAGTAACGATTCCGAATACCATTGAATAAAAAAACTTGTTTTTATTTTCAAACCTTTTCGTTTCATTCTTTATTTGGTGTTTTTGTTTTTCTTTCGGTATTCCTCCTCTTTTTTAACTGCAAGAAAAATTCCTATTTTCATCATTCTCTGTTATATCCATTTGGAATATTTGTTTTGACATTAATTTCCCGATGTTTTATTGTTCTTCAAGCTTTAATTGACGATAACCTTAAAACTGATAAAAAGCTGCAATTTTATGACAATGGAAGGAAACAGAAATACATATCAATTCTCGTTTTACTATGAGAGTGATGAAAACGATGGTAAAAGTCGAATGAGCTCACCAACACTAAATGTGAACACGCGATAAAACTCTTTGAATTATATATGTATTATGGACATCACGCTTGCAACCTAGTTGCCGTTTTGGGCATACATCACACCGAGGTATGAATTAATACGTTTATAATGTACAATTACATTTTTGGAATAACGTCTTTCGCTCAGCGTTTCACGACTCTTGTTCTCTTTCTCACTCCTCCTCTCTGTCCTCTGATACTTCAGCCGAAGAATCACGATGCCGACGTGAGAAACTCGAAGCCAGAAAAGTCAGAACGATCGTAAGAAGCATTGGAACTGAGGTGGGAAGAAAGAGTGGCAGAAGGTGATATATACAGGCATGTATGTATATATATATATATATATATGTATAGGGGAGAAGGAATAGGTTGAATCAACGAGTCGAGAGAGGCAAGAGGTGTGAAAATTGAAGATTGATGAGAGACCGATGAACGTACAGATGGGGTATGTGAGAGCGGGGTAAGACAATGAAAGACAGAAATTTTTCGATGTCGAGGCAAAATGAAGGATCGAGCGACGCGGATGAAAATGCCAATGGAATACATATATACATAATATATATATATATATTGCGATGAAATGCTGGTAGATTGCTATCCAGAGTATGGGTTAACGATGAAAGACAGGTGGTCGAATAATATTGTTTTGATAACTTGAATTTTTAGCATTTCTACGTGAAGCCGAATGCAAATACTATCGTCGGAGCTATGTTATATAGATATATACTGTGGAGTACATACCGCAATGCGTGGTGAATTCCGTATTAACTATTGTTCAACCACGTTTACATATTGGTACACATATGCACATTTTTTTTCCCTCTCATTTTTCCGCAATCACATGATGAATTAAAAAACATTTATGATAATTTATTAATTATGGGTAGTGGAGTTTTAAGGTGAAATGAGATATATTGAAAGAGATGACGAGACAGAATTTGCTCTCTTATTGCTTCCCTACAAATGAAATGTTTCATTCGCGCATATGCAAATGCATCATATCTCATGCGTCACTATGAACACGAAGGGGTTAATGAATAAATGTTTTTAGACAACTCGTGCTGTCTGGCAGGATGATGATGCCAGTTGCATTTTATAACCTCTTAATATCGTAGAATAGATTTGTTTCTTTTTCTCAAGATTTTAGCGAAATGAAAAAAGGGACTCCTGTCGAGTACGACGTTGTCTCATTATTTGTGAAGCATCTACCATGAAATTTTCCCCCGTCTGGTTTATAATATGCTGGCGTCGTTGATTTTTTATACTCCTGTCATAGAATGAATATATATAGGTATATTAATTGATAGTATGATCACATGCGTACACAATTCTTCGGTATTCAATTTCCTGTGCTTTAATTGACATTTAGGATGTCATAAAGTAAAATGCAGTCGGAGTAAAATTATTGGTCAATGTAGAAACCACAGGATTGCTTATTATTCAACTAAAGTGCGTTTTAATTTGTAAGTTTATGGAACTAAAAATTTTTTTAGTACCAGATATATAATTGGGTGAGAATATTTTTATCATTAATACGATTATGTTTATATGAAGAATGACAGTGGATGAAGGAAAAAGAAGAAATTTCACAGAGACATCTGACTGATTCTATAAAGAATTCGATAAGGAATGTCATTCATATATTATGATCGAGAATGGGATATACAAAAATTCCGAAATACTTGAATAGTTGAAAAACACACCAGGAAAATATCATAGAGAAAATTAGTCCGAAAATTCATTTCACTGAGAGACATCTAGCGACAGCAGGGAATTCATCACACCACATGATAAATTTCATGTACATAATTATGATTCGCATATATATGTACACATATCTCTCTCAATATCATCATTCCCATGATGAAAATTAATATGGGCATGTTTATAGCTGATAATTACATCACTGGAGCTTATTATGCAATGAATTATTATACAGTAATTATATATGCGTCCGTCGGCGAATGTTTTTTCCAATCATCTGCATGTTGGATTTCATGGAATTGTCTTGATGCTTTGAAATTAGTCGGTGAAGTGGAAAAATGTAATTTGATGCTGCATATTCGTGAATTATTAATGGTGAATTAACACTGCCATCTATGAATATACTATCCGTTATTACTGATTCAACAGAATTATGATTCGAATAATTCTCGATATTCTCAATGTCATTTTTGACATTATCATCTACGAAGGATCAGACCTTTTTCTTTTAATTTTCTCGCGAATAAAATCGGGCTTCATACGTTCACCAACCTCGATCTCACGAGATAAAACTACCGCAATATGGAACTCTCGTTGAGCTTGCACTCACGTCTAACTTTTCCCACGTTGAGAGAAATAGTAGCCTACAACGTTGAAGTAAAGGTAGAATACATATTTTTTTTATATGACCTGAAAAGTCATTTCGCGATGATTGTCACTAACTCATAGTTATATACATATCTACATACGCGAAATAAAGACAACTGAGTCGCTCATTATGTCTGGTGAGTTGGGAAAACTTCTGATCAATTTATAATTGGAGTAGGCGAGCGCGCAGGAACTTTGTCTCTGCGAAATTGTCTGCATCTCATTCTTCAAAAGAACTAATGAAATATCCAATATTCATTTTTCCTTACAACTGTCAGACAATCACTTGGTAAATGAACTCCGTCAGGATCGTTTTTTTTTTCTATTCTGTCGCAGTAAACTAAATTACTCATCTTTGGTATTCACACCGAGAATAAGTAAATTAAAATCATTATATTAATAATATAATTAAAGTCAAGTTCCTAATTTGTTTCAATACAATATTTAGAAAGGAGAATTGCATGAGAGAACCGAGAGAATTGTGGTAACAAAAAAAAAAACAAAAAAATGAGTAAGGGAATAAAAAAAAGTAGGAGAAGAAGAGAAAAGAAAAGGAAGTAACTCTCGCCTTTAGGGCAGTACTCAATAATAAATTCATATCGCCGCAATCCCCAAGCATTCTGTCCCAATCCCGTAACTCCAAAGACTCCTACCTCAACCGTCGCGAGCGTTTCTCTCTTCAACTACAAATCTCTTTTTTATACCATTTAATAAAACTCGTCTGACATATCTCTGACTGTTACCACTTAATTTCCCGGCCCCCCCCCGCCCCCTGCCCGGGGCGGTCCCCGCTTTTTGCTTTTTTTTTTTTTTTTTTCATTTTTTTATTCTCGTTTTTTTTCTTCTACTCTTCTCTTCCTTTTTCTCTTTTCATCTGAGCGACGCGAGCTTATTTTCCTTCGTGATCAAGTGGCGCAAAAGACGAGCCAGTGGCTGCGGGGAATGACGCGGTACAGTAGTGGTATAGGATATTGTAAATTTGGTGTAGTGAGTGCGGGACTCTCGCTTGGAGCTCCTACCTCCTTTACTCTCAGTTCCACACGGCCGATTCCACCTACCACTGTTTCGCGCATTCGACCACATTGTGTGCGTTGTCAAATGCGAGTCACGTGGCGGTAAAGATCACTCGGTGTAGACTGATATTGTAAAAAGGAAAGATGAGAATGTACGTGAATGCTTCTACGCGATATACATCATGTCAATAAGTATATACACATATATATATATATATAATAAGAAAAGTTCCAATGCGATTCGTGGAATACAAAGTCTCTCATTCTGAATGCAAAAGAGGCGAGAATTTTGTTTTGTTTATTTTTTTTTCGCCGTCGAATATATCTGGATTTTTTTTCACATTACAATTCGTATTAACTGTCATAAACGAAAGAATTATTTTCCTATGGGTGACGCTTCTGGAGCCTATGTTTTCACCCTTCTCATTCTTTTTTTTTTAGTAATTCTCTTTTTTTCATTGGAGATTTGATCCGATTCAGTTCATGAAACTTCATATCAAAGTCAATGGCGAACGTTTCTTGCAACATTTCATATATGACCGTCCCGCTCTCATTGCGGTCGAGGCTTTTATGCTAAATGCTCTCTCTTCATTTGAATGTCACTAATGCGAAAAACTGATGCATGCTAATGGAGAGCGCACACTATGTTGACGTACGCACACGTATACACGCATGTTGAAACGAGTGTAACGCGCACAGCTTCTCTCGTGTGACCCTTCACGTCACATGCATATGTATGCTATATACTAGATACCATAAACGTACATATATATGTATCGTTGCTTCCAGCCATCCAGTTTTAGAAATACTCGGTGCACCATGCGAGGGTTTATTCATTCTTCTTCTTTCACTTTTTATCTCCACACTTTTTACCTTTTCAACTCTTGGTTATAAAGTTACATTATTTGAATATTTGACTATAAAGATTTTTCGTTTTAACGCCAAGAGATGTATGTATCAAATGGATAATATGACGTTTTCAAATTCAATGGTCAAACCTTTCGCCATATTAAAAATTATCAATGTAATAAAATATTTAACTATTCACATATGAGACCATTAATAACAATTGTTATCGAGAATTTCATTATTTACTGTAAAAATTATATAGTTAGTAGGATAATTTTTTCTCATAATTCCAAAAATATATTTTTCATATTTTATAATCTTCACTTGTTATCGTGCTCATTCCTCAAACTCATTCATTGTGAATTGACGAGTATGAAACGAAATATTTTACGCAGTGATAATGCGATTTCACAGCCCATATTCGATAATATTCTCCATACAAGATGAAAAAAATAATGTCACTTACTATAGAGACGAATGCTGCCATCAGTTTCACCTCGTGGATTTTTTGCAACGCACTTGTAGCTAGCATAATCCGCTGGCTGAAACACAAGAGTGCACTGATACCATTTATTGCGTAAAATCAATCAGGGCAACGAAACGGAATGCATCGAATAGCCCCGGATAGTCGTAGAAAATGAATGGAATGAGAATACTCGATAGAAAAGCGATGGAAACAAAAAATTTCACGATACATATATACATATACATATATACATACATTGTGTGAATATATATATAGATATTTTGTTATTTCATCGTGGCTTAAATCATTGCCCATTGCTGCTATGTATAACGAATTTTTTGTTGCATTTCACTTCACTATCGATCGTTATAAGCTCACCAATGCACCGGAAAATAAAATATAATCACACGCGAATTCGATACGCGGGGAATATAAAG
This sequence comes from Meteorus cinctellus, assembly GCA_030523045.1. Classification (NCBI taxonomy): domain Eukaryota; kingdom Metazoa; phylum Arthropoda; class Insecta; order Hymenoptera; family Braconidae; genus Meteorus; species Meteorus cinctellus. The sequence goes on along the minus strand of JAPYZF010000455.1, from coordinate 48,934 downwards.
AAATATTTTCAATTTCCAATCATATTCGTGTGACCTCGTACAGGAAAAAAAAAAAATAAAACAAAACAAAAAAAAATTATGAAAACAAGAAAGGAAAAAACGATGGGAAATTTCTATTGCATTCGTTACATTCATCCACTATGTTGCCATTATTGTTCAGTTCAGTATTTTGTTAATGCATTCAGGTACATGGATCGAGCATAAAAATAAATACGTTTATTAATTCTCGATATATATTACCTCCAGATTGTGTATTGTTAATGTCATGTGTGTTTTATATGCTGGCTTTTCTGCTACAGATGTGATGGTATATTTGTCACTCGCATGAATCATTCGCCCGTCGTCGCCTCGAGTCCAGTAATTAAGAGAAGTCGGATGTGCTTCCGTGTAACATTCCAGAGTGACTGTATAACCTAATGGCGCGCCAACCAACTGATGTGGTATCGACAGCATCGGTGAAACTGCAACAGAGATTCGATTGGATAGCTCATTAATGGTTTCATCAACTCATCAATGTCATCATGGCATTCAGCCAATGCATAGGAGTAATCTTCCATCTACTCTATTTTCATTCTATAAACTATAATATCAAAAATTACTTTTTTGTATTTGTATTGGTGTATTTTTTTCTATTTATTCTCCATTGTTCGTCATGTATTGATTCCATTTTCAATGGAGAAATATAATATACAGTGACTAAGAGCTCCAGCTATGAAGTGGAATATATTCAGATGAATTTTGCAATTTTTATATTCCCATGGAAATATTTTAATATTTTTATTCCGCTCGAAATTGATGGAAGCTGATGGGAATTTATATTAACATCTATTGCAATTGGATATCTCATCGTGTGAAGAAAGTTTGGATTTGTCGGTTCTGATCAGACGATACAGTAGATACTCATCTAACTATGTTTGCAGTAACTTTTCAACATGTGAATAATATGATAATATTCTTCATGAAAAATTAGAACGCTCCTCGCGCTGAAATGTTGATTCGATTTGTTTCAACATACTCTGTGCAAAGAATTTCGATGAATGAAAGCTGAAATATCACGGTAATTTTTTTCGATATACCTCATTCAAAGAATGACATGCATGTGCACTTTGCGTACCCACTCACGTCACTTGCACGTGCATGCCCACTCTAACGTTAACTTCTTTTCGCATAGTAAACCATATTAAGCATTTGAGATTCATCATTTATTCTCTTCACTTTACACAACCAATTGGAGATAATACAACTTATTTTAAATTCAACTATCAACTTCGTTCAAGATTAAACATATCAATTGCTTCTTCTTCATGATATTATTAGATAGAATTATTCATTTCTTATGGGATATATGTTGAGGGGATTTCCAAATTCACGCCAGAAATCAGAAAAGAAATTTTTGGCGACTGTGTGTCAATTGCAGAAAAATTACGTTCGAATTCTGTCTTAAATTTTTATCCAATGGAAATTTGTCCACGTGTTCAGTTCATGTCCTGTTTTTTTGATATGATAGAATGGATAAAAGAATAAATTAATTGATTAACCGGTAATATGAAACAAACCCGAAGAACTAAAATGAAACGAAATACATCGACAGTATCTATTGCATAAAATTCATAATTCAAAGAAATATGTAGGAGTAAATTTGGGGAGATAAATTTTTTATCAGACTAAATTTATCGTAATTGTCTATACACTACAGTGTCCAACATGTTTTCGCCAATGTCATTGTTTTATTTTGTCGTGTAATACACACCACATAACTGCATATATAACTGTTAGAAAAGAATTTGAGATGGGCCAAGCGCAACGCGGCTCGGTTGGCTCGGGTCACGACAACTGTGGAAGATCCAACAGCTTTTTAAAATGCAAAACATTCCGCTGGAGAGTGTTATATAGTGCGAGAGGGTAGTAGTGAGAGGGCGCAAGAGGTGGGAAAGGATGAGGACGAAGGAGCACGCGATATCCATGTTCCCTCGTATATTGCCTGAGCTTCGTGCGATCGTGCCACCTCACTCGCACAAGTTACCACCTTCAATGAAAGAAGAAACATCTTGGCTACACGCTTGGGCTACCAACGACGCGATACCAGTAACAGCGATGGATCGTGAGTCATTATCATTACCTAGGGTGTTAATGGTGCTGGCAATCGAATGCAATACCTATAACCCTTTCCGCTTTTTTTTTTCTTCCCGAACGTATCATTCTTTATTTTCACATCAATTTCATTCAAACAAATAAGAAGATTGAGAAATACAATCCCTCACTTCTCTTCTCTTTCTCCGTTCCGCGATTTATTCATTTCTTGTCTTCATTGATCTAACTTGGACTAACGGAAAAATTACGAATTAGAACTAATGCTTTGAAAGTTCGTCCTATTGATGTTTGAACTTTGACCCTGACTATTTTATAAACAATTACGAGATAGAGAAATTCAAAGATGCAAAGTGAAAAGCAAAGCGTGATTTTGTGGTCTTTGGATTATACACGGTATTTTCAAACAGTAGAATTTCTGAACAACTTTCAGTGTCTTTTATACCGAACCCGCGATTCCATTCTCCTTGGAATTTTAATCCAATTCCCTCCCAACTGCTGAGATTTATTAGTCGCCAGATATATATCTTTCTACTGCGACATCAGAGCTAAGTGTACTCCTTTTCTGAACGATTAATGTTCCGGGCTATATTTTTGGCGCAAGGGAGAAAGGACGATCACTTTGCTAAAAGGGAAGAAAAGTGGGCTATACCGTGGGTCAAATTGTGCAATCGCATCATCTAAATGTACATCGAGAGTCAACGGAGATCGATCAAAATTCAAAAATGATAATAAATCATTTTCGGTGATTCAATATATTCGAATTAAATTTGCCAAATTGTACAAAACATAAATTATACGATAATGTGTGCATCGATTTAATTCGTTGGTGAGAATTCGTATATTGTTAAGGTTAACTATATCTTTTTATGTAGTTAAAAATGAAATATATTTTATTTGATTCCGTTTTATTATCACTGACATTGAAGCGCCAAATTTTCCACATCCAAATCATCATTTATCTTATTGTATTGAATAGGACATAATGTATATCCTTATAGATCAAGGATAAAGATCGAATTTGAAGAATTTTCTGTAAAAATTAAGAGTGAAGTTATATAGGAAACATTTCAAGAATCGTATAACACTTTTTTTTTAAATATAAAAAAAAAACAGGCTGTTCGCCAGATAATAATGTCGAAATTCACTTTCCTCTTCTTGAAACTCTATTATTCCACCAAGAAAATTTGTAACTCCACATTTTCTCTGACGGAAACGATGTAGAAATCAAGGAAAATATAATTATAAATATGACAAGGGTACGATTTCAGTATTTACGTGAAATATTTCATCATATATATCCGTGGATTGTAGCATCTGACGATTAAAGCAGTTATATATGCACATGATTTAATCAGATTAAACCTGGACAATGATCATGCTTATGAGATAATACTATTTATCGCGGTGAGGAATTGAAATGTTTTGTGTCTGCATAATATCCCGTACTCTTAATATATGTATATAGCTATCACGTTAAACCTTGCAATACTCTACTACAACCACTTGACAGCTATACTGACAGTTAAAGCGCACCAATAAATGTTCCAAGAGCATTCTTGACGTCGCATCGAATTTCGAAACTCAACTTTGTGGCCAGATACTAAACTCAATGAGAGTAACGAACGTAGTTGACGCAAACTGGTACACAACAAGTTTGTGTGGTATTCAATAAGAGCCTTTTACTGAATGGCACTGTTAGGTATACATAAATTCAATCAAATAAAGGTTATCTCGTTGGGCAATAACGTCTTTATTTAACTATACATTTTAATGTTTATTCATGTTTGTGTTTGGATTCTATTAAGTAAAGGAAGAAGAGGAAGAAATGATAATGAGAAACTCAAATAAATATAAAGAAACAAGATACATCATCTTCTGAAGATGAAATGCGTTGGCAATAGTAACCACATCACGTTTCACCAGTCGCGTCAGGGGAAAAGACAGCGTATAGTCGGCTCAGCAAAAATCATTGGATTTTTCTCGTGACTCTTCGCGCATAATATATCCAGTTTCAACGAAAAAGCAGTAACTGAACCTTCACTTTCCGCATACACAGTAACTCTAACTTTGTGCTCAGGTTTTCTCGATTGAATGAGTAAAACTTCCACCGATATAGCCTGAAGCGAACTGAAAATGGCAGCACACAGTTGGAGTAATAGAAAGAGAAAGATAAATAAATAAATAAGAAACTGCTTCGGAAAGATTGATCACAGTATTAGACTTTGATAATTTTATATTATATAGCTGCACGAAAAGAAAGAGATTATGATTGAATCATGTTGCAAAGTTGAATGAGAGCTGTAATTGATAACTGACCAGTAAGAGAAGGAACATGGATTAGATATTGGATGAGTTGACATTATGTTGGTATAAATGTAGGAGAATATCTGGCAAAGGTAATGAGAAGATATGAGACAGAGTGAAAAAGAGAAGGTAATCCTCAGGGATTTTCATCGGTTGAATTGTGCGTTCATACATATATATATTGTGTTGCCTCGTCTCGAAGTGCCGCTTCGTCACCCCATTGGGGTGTGGAGGTGAGTCAGAACAGAGGCATTGTCGCATTAACATTCCTTTCGTGTGAAGAGGGTGCGGCGTGAGAGCGGTTGGGGTGGGATTTGATTATGGAGGGTTGCAAGCGGTCTCGAGGCGAGATGGTTGTACGCGCGAGGTTGTCAACGGACGACCAAGCAGGTGGTATTGGTGGGATGTATGTCTATGGGCTAAATAACCACAATTGGAAGACATCCCCATCAGCATGTGATGTCAGTCGTTTGTAATATATGAAATCACATGAACTATCTGTGTAAAATTTCTTGAACAAGTATCCCACATATACTATGTCAGATATTCTCTAATCAATAAATACATGCTCGGAGTATGTATAAAATATATTTCTAATATACTTTCATATACTTTATAAATGTGATTGTTCCATCAACTTTTTCATATAATTCGAGTATGACTTCAAATGTCAAAAATAAATTTTATATTATTTGTAAACCATTTAAGACACCGAAGATGTGACATCATCGTTCACACCATCTTTATAATTAATTTTTCGTAACAGTTAATGGATAAGAATAGTCGAACGATCAATGATTCCAATCTTTTATTAATGCCTTTAGAAGTGATTTATTGAAATTATTCTTTATTATTCTATTTACCGATGGCCTCATTCTATACGTGGACATTTCACTTTGAATTTGCGTCAAGAATATGTCCCATAGTTTTTATTATAGACGTAAAAAGCCTGATTTTGAAGTATTTTCTCTTCATGCATTCAAGTTTGATGATGTGTTCTTGTGTAACTATTCTCGTGAAAATCGTTATATAACTATATGGGATATTTTTTCTCATTTTTATCAGTGTCGTGAGATAATAATACTGAAAATTTCCACGATTTCCATTAATATGAGCTACACACTGAATAATGAACAGAGAAATCTTGATATTAGCTACGGAATATCTAAAATCGTCATTTTGACAATATAATCCATTACAAATTCATGTCCTCACTTTTCTCATTCAATAACTAAATATGACACAATCACAAATTCATAGGCGTATGACGCTGTAAGACCTCGGGAATTATTGAATCGCAGATATTGATTAATGTGATATTTAATTGTTGAAAGAAGAAAAAAAACCATTGGAATTCCATAATTCCATTTTGGTATGACTCTCTGTCTCAACAAAACTTTGATCTTCTGTGTATATCAAACTTCCGAATTCGATCTAGAACTATCTCAATTCTAGTTTCGAGTTGATTTCCAATGGAAAGTTTCGGATTATTGCGCATGATATAGAGTAATTTGTTCCTATGGATGCACGTTACGTCAGCTATGGTTCTATTTATTAAATTAAATTTCTGAATCGATCATCAGATTCCATCATGAACAGCTTCACATCACCGTTCTCTATTATTTGGACAGTTGAATAATAGAACATGAATAGACCATACAACGATAAAAATATTCGCAGTGCAGGAAATTAACAGATTATTTGATATGATGCCAGTATGACGTAGGAACAGAGTGGAAAGCTGAAATTGATGAGTATAGATGAGTAACTCACAACAATGACGATAGTTTAAAAGCAAAAATAACGTCTCTGTATTGAAAGTGGAACATGCAACAAATGGATTTGAAGTTCAATGGATATTCTCTCTCGTGCGATCAAATAATTAATCCTATTTCAGCAATTATTGTCCTGTGATCTTCTTCGATCAAACCTCTGCAATAATTTATGAGAAATTATTGATACTCGGAAAATTATTGAGAGTCAGAGTCGAGCATCTCATCTTGTAAACCAAAGTATTCAAAACCTAATCGCTTTTTTTTCATTCCTTTTTTCATAAAACTAGCGCACTTGATTTCTTCACAATTAATTGGCTCATTCAAGTCAATGACAGCTCATTTGTATACACATCTCAATCCTCTATCGTGAACACTCCAGACATGCATATTCAATGAACATTCCAATTATTTGTAGATGGTTAAAGTGGAGGAAAAATACTAAAAAGTCCGTTTTCATTGATTCGAGAAGTGTTCTTAGCTGTGTAATCTAAGGATTACGGGTGGTAATATTGTGTATACTATAAATGGTTTTGGTTTCTTGAGAAATATGAATGAGTCCTGATATCGTCTGTATTTCTAGCATCTATTAACAACAACATCATTACATTAGTCATTCTATGAAGTTCGAAATTGGCAGTTGTTAAATTTCTATCATTCAATGAAAATAACGTAAAATTGAGGTTTCGGAATGCCGAAAATTCATGGAGCGATTCGTCCATTGTGTTGGAGGCGATAAGAAAGGCCAAGAATTGCACAATGTTTGGAATCCAAATCATTATCGTACAATCTCGATCTTAACTGCAGACATTTCGATCAATCTTATAAAAGCACCTGTTTAAAGTATGGAAAGAAGGAAAAGATATTGTTCGTTTCACTATTTCTCGAGCAAATGGACCGTCTGTGCCATTGACGGATCACCTCGCACAATTTGTTTTTCCGCATGGACACAGATGTATATAGTCGTGTATATTCTCAGGTGTACAATGGTTTTGCATGAAAGATATAAGCTAAGATGTATATCTACAATGAAATAAAAATACCATTATGTACATACACATAATTTTGAATTATTTACCATAATAACTATACACACCCCACGTTTATATCTACCTCTGACTTTTCGTGAACTAGTGGCAAGTTTGAAAATATTCTTACTCGTGTAAACTTGCATATTCTTTGCATATCCATTGCTGGTTCCCATACCATGAAAAGATATGAATAATTAATTTCATGCAACATGGAATTTTAGAAGGAAATATAGTTTTCTGAATGTAAGTCGTTAATTTTTCGAAGAAGAATTATCATGCAGATTTGATAGCAAATAAAACAGAACAAATTCATGAACTGATCGACTGGCATGTTTTTATTTTGGAAAAGAACAAGAATACTTCAGATATGACATCTTTCCGAGTTTCAGTTTGTTTTCAGGCAATTTTGGAAAATCTGTGTTCGATATTTTATAAATGTGTTGTTAATAGATATTATTAACTCATAATATGGGAATAATGTAACACTAAAAAGTGATGCTGACTTTTTACACGAAATTATTTAATGATGGTTAATGTCCTTTAATGTCCGGTGAATTACAGTAGCCCAGCAGTCATCGCAAGTGGAACCAAAACACATCGCGTCCAACGAAGATTATTTAATATTGATGAATTTTTTTTCTTGCCGAATGATCTGCCTATTGGGAATGATTAAAATGATGTATTGATGATGACCTTGTTCGTTAATATTAACAGAGCGCCGTCAAATTTCTATGAGTAACACCTCAAGATTCCCAATATAAGAATTTATTCGCAATGACGGAAACATACTTTTCTTTGTGCTCGAAAGAGTTAGATTTTTATATCTATTATACAACGTTAAATATTTTCTTCACGTACTACTCATACGATTTTTCGTTTATTTTTAGATTCAATTCATAAATCCTCTCTTCAGGGAATTTTCTAAATTGTGAATACATGAAATATTTTTTGCAGATATTGGAATGATTGAAGTAATTTTTTTTTCTTCAATGAATAGTGATATGCTACACGTCGTATTTATATCCTTCACGGAGCATTTCATACATCTAGTATGAAATATGTAGTGTGGTTATTCCAATTTCATTTAATTCCATGTTTGTAAATCGAGAATATATATGAAAAATTGCAAGCGAAGGAGGTAGAAACACATATTAATCTATGAGGAGAAAAAAATTTGCGCTTGAATACTCTCTACATTCCGCGATGATATAAAAGTGTCGGAGTTCAATAAACTTTGCTTCATCCTACTGGCTGACAGTCCGTGTGTATGTGTCCAGTATGCGACACGTAATCTCAAAAGTAGTTGGACCAAAAAATTCGAAAATTTGTACGTGCCATAAGTCAATCGGACTGATCCAAACGATTCAATATTGGAACAGCCAATGAACATCCGGCGACAGTACCAATAATTATATAATTCTAGAGCATGGATTCTGGTTCTCTCATCTCACTCTTCAAGTTTTCAAGCGTTTGCTTCTGAAATATAAATTCCAAGACGTTTCGATCTAATACATAAAAAAAAAAGGATATGCACAAAAATGTGCCCTGTCTTATTCTGCGTTGTATAGAACCAACGTTAATTTATTTTTCATTCCGAAAGAACAATATGAATTACTGATGCACCATGTAAAAAACAGAACAAGTTCATTGATTGTCACAACTCTGTGTCACAAATTGTACACGAATAGTTGCAAATGAAATAAAATTTGAATATTTAATTGTTGGGTGATGCTCCAGAGAAGTTTTAACAAGTATATCTGAAATTCTGTTGTACACATACTTGTGAGTATGCAGGTCATACCACTACGCTGAATAACATTGGTGCAAACAACCTTGATTGTCTCTGGCTGAAATATACATACATGTAAGAGAGTTATGAGATTCAATGCACCAGGGAGTTTCAAAGTTATGGACAACATTATTGACGCGTTTGGTGATCGCGGTGACTGCAATGGTGCGCAAGTTTGATGACGAAGGTGTTGAACATTTTGTATCGGGGAATGTTCAATTCCCTAAATGCCAGAAATTTTGGAAAATAACTGAAACAATCTCACGAAATATTTCTCGTGTTTGGCCAATAACGAAACTGGAATAGGATCATTGCAGTACATACTGATGGATAAGACAGGCTATGAGAGATGTGCAGTCAAGATGTAATCCACTTGCTGTCCGAGAAAATATTTTATTCTGAGAATGCCGACGCCGAGTTGAGAGAAACGTTTTATACATCCTGAATACACAGTAGTGTATATATGTTAACGCCGAGACAAATTTGGGCGGTATATTTTCTGACGGTTGACGCTTCGCGATAAGTTTCAACTCGTTTCAGTCGCATGATATGATGAAAATTTTTCACAGTAAGCAGACGAGAAACGATGACAAAATTCAACGCGAAACGCTACAGCATGATGTAGGCATTGCCGTACGACTAATAACTTATAGAAGAAATATAATAAAAAATATATAAAATCATAAGGGACAAAAGTGGAATAAAGTATGGGGATGATGTAAGACAAAAAATATTTTTTTCCGCGATTATACGGCGTGTATAATATCAAAATGAGGGTATATAATATTTTCAAGTCACTATACGTATATATATGTACATATCCGATCCGGTAGGAGAAGACGCGCAGCTTTTCCCGTCGGTTAGCAATTATTTCTGTCGCATTCCACCCTCCTCGAAATCTCTGAGCCGTTACTCTTACTTGGGGCATTGCGCGCGAGGCAACATCTTGCGCGGATTATATGGGGATAACAAAGGCTGTATGGGTGAGTGTTGTCGACCTCAGGGTTGGCGACGCGACAAAATTTGCCTTGATGGTGCAGGATCACGATATAGAAGTAATAAATGTTTTTGAAATAAAGAGAAAAAAATATATTGCTGATGACACAGATATAATTAAATGGGTACGTAAGGAAGGGATACGCGAAAAAAATTGTTCTGGAGGGGGAATAGAGTATTTGAATGTTGTATAATATAAATAAATACCCGAATTTTTGGGTCATATTGAATACATGTATATATGTATATGTATGGTGAAGTGGCAAGTGGATGAGAGGGTGCAAAAAATTACGAAACGTGTCGCAGAATTTTCACATTTGAATTTTGTGAAAATTATACGGAGTGTCGATTCCTTTTACGATCACTTTTTTTTTACTTGATTCAATCTTTGTTTGCTTTGAATTTTTCTGAATCACTGATTTTATTATTTGGAGCTGTATCGACTCAGAAATGAACTTATTGATATCGAAAATCTTACTTTACATATATTTTCAAGAATAAAAACGCATGTAAAACGTCATATATTCAATCAATTTTTACACTGTTTTGTTCTTATCTCCATTTCAATATATTTACTTATTTATTTACACTATTTACTCTTTTTCGCATTCGAAATAACAGAAATTTCTCCGTAACTTTCTATGAGGTAATCAATTTGCCACGCCAATCATCCTATGAATACACGTTTGAGAAGTAACTTCATTTCATTGAACAAATCATTTCTCTCAGGGATAGAAAACAAGCTCAGTGGATTGAAAGAAAAAGAAACATTTAATAACGCATAGTAACAAAAAAAGGTACATATATCTGAGTTAATAAAAAAAAACGACACGAAAATAATTTTCTGTACAAAAGGTAATTGCTAAAATTGTTGCCATTTGTATGCGACTGACGTATAAAATTGCCAATTTTACAATTGTGTAACGATTTTTTCACCTGATCTATTGTTTTTCCATATTCATTTTCCAGAGGTACTGTTACGTAAATTCAATCAAACGTATACTATTATCGTCATCGTCGACTAATTTGATAATTCATATATATTATATTAAACACGAATATCCATACACATATTCGCACAAATTATATCCATTCTACAAATATGTGTATGAGTATAGATAACGCGATAACACAGAAATGGTCTGAATTTTTATACAGGTGAACTCGTGTGACTGCGTCATACACACGAATATTATTTGTATTTCCATTTGCGCCTCGCTCACTCCGCTTGGAATATAACATACCGCACGTTCCGTTTCGTATCATTTTTACCTCGGGCATTTGGAATTTAAATAACTCCATTGCAAAATGAAACACTACTAGCAATATTATCACTGAAAATAAATGAAAAATTCATTGAAGAAAAACGAACAATTGTCTATATATTCATGCACTTTATTTGCGTTTCTTCTTCCTTTGTTTCCATATTGGCATATTCATTATGTAATTACTAATTATCAACCGTGAAAATAAAATGGTAGGTCAAATTGTTTCATCAATGCTCCATTGATTTTTCTCTGTTTATTTTCATGTTTCCCGCTTTCCACTGTATATGGTATATTCATTATATGTATATATGTTCATATGGATATTTGTGTGCAATAAATGAGTATAAAAGTTATAATGCGATGATAAAAGGTCACACCAGATATATAACGATATAGCTAAACGCTACGCTGCGGCAGACAAATGTATGCACATTCAGGAGACCACTGTGTGTCGACGTGGGAAAATTCCTTTCACGCTTGTACGCGAGACGTTGAATCATATTTTTCCCTGTTGGTCGACAGATTATTCCGTCACTCATGCTAAAATTAACAAAAAAAGGCTTGATGACACGCATACAAAATAGCAACACATATTTTTTATTTTTTCATTTTTCTTCTATGACGTTTATGAAATGGTGCGCTCCAGGGAATAATGGTACCATTCTCATTTATAATAATTGTTCATTGTGCACTACCGCTAGTGTACTGTTCTATGAAAATTATTGAAAGTCGTGAGTGATACTGAATTAATATCAATATAGTGACAATCAAGCTCTAACGCCTACGCATGTGGCTTTCTCAAACGACATATCGGTTGATTCATTTGCCATCGTTCCTCAGAGGCATGACCGCCCTTTTGCGGCTACGTGACTGGACTGCGCAATCAAGTTACCACTACTTCCACATTGCACAGCCTCAATTCATAGTGTATATATGTATACTAGGACGATTCCTTCATCCCTCTCTTCATATTCCCCAACTACTGGTTCTCGTGCGCGCGCGGTAACCCCGAAACGAAAGCGATGAATTTTATACGAGCAATGAATTTCCCTTTATTTCATGCAGACGATTCTTTGTGTGTGGTAGCGTATTTTTTTGTTTCCCTTCTTTCTTTTTCATATATTTTTTATTAGAGGGATTTATATATAGTTTTATGTTTGACGAGAATCTACTGATGATCGATGTTTCATATCGAGAGATGAAGTATTTATTCACGGAATTTGAACTATTGGATAATAGACGATATAAAAAAAGACATCTTAATGCAATATCTCTCGCGAATTCGCTGATTGCTGCTTTCATCGATAAATCTTAAGGGGTGAGCGCTCATCATGAAAATTAGAATCGAGCAGTCTACTTAACATTTTGAATTGCAGGGCATATTATAGAGTGTCTACGAACGATATCACGAGTTATATAAAGTCTTAAATTCCAACCAATAAACAGTCAATGACATGATTGAAGATTCTGATTTTGAAAGAGTTTCGGTTATTTATAAATCTAAAATGAATCCAATTGTGAGCAAGATTTTTTGTCGCGAACACGAATGCACAAGTAGCTCTTGATTTATCTTGTTTGCAAATATTAAAAAACTAATATATTAAGAAAATCACATTTAGAATTAAGTTCACAATTCTGAACTCATTTAATGTTCATTCATTCTCATAGCTACAACTACACGAGTACCCCGAATTATACTAAATAATCCTGCCGATATATTAGTTCATGGTAAAACTACCCATCAAAATAACAAAATAAAAATAGATTCGTTTAGTTGGATCATCAGAGACTTTCCTCATGATTTCGGATTACAAATTAATTTTAGCCGATAGGAGAAATGTTCTTCCGCATTTTGTTATTTCAATGATGCCCACATGAACACCTCGAGTCACAATAATCATTTTCAATGTTCATTCAGACATATTTTAATTTTATACGAACAAATGCACATAAATGCTAAATATTGATTGAAATGTAAAATTCTCTATCACTGACTTTTTTCTCCACTATGCATTTATAGCTATTCCAATTCACGATCAATCACTGAAAGCAATTGAATCGATTTGACATGAGTTATAAAAAAGTAGAAAATTAGAGATGGCACTTTTATTGGATGGACTGAATTTGTTGCACCAACTATTTTTGTTTAATGGCTCATACTATGGAAAGATACCGTGGCACAATGTACAAAATTTCTGAAATTATAAATTCGGAAATAAAAAAGATAAAACGTCTTCTCGTACGACAAGATGAATTCGTCAAGAGTTCTGGAAAACGGAACATTATCTTCTAATATTCTAAAAATTCTAATCCGAAATGGAAATAATGGATTGAGATAAATTTTAGGGAGCCTTTCTCATTTACATCGTAACGCAGTGAGGATTTCAAATTTCAGGTCATATTACTACAGAACCAATACTGTTTCTTCAAGCCAATCGTGTAATGATAATTTTCAATCTCACTCAAAATAATCCACAAGCTAAACAAATCGACTAATTTGGACTTAATAGAATACAGACATAACAAATTTTTGAGATTTCCAGGTAAATAAATTTTGGGTTTCTAAATAAATTGCTTGATGTTCGAAAAACTCTGTGCATCAGTTTCACAAAAAAAAAGCACTTGGAAAGTACCTGTCTCTCATCAAGAAATCATTCGTGACTGGTTGGCTGACGACTTTTTTCCTATAACTAGAATTTTATATTCTGCAAAAACATTTGATTGCAATAAAACTAGATCCTTCCATTCTGGGTGGCAATCCTGTATCTAGTTTTATTGCTTCGACCACAAAAAATTCCTTTCATTCAAAACGTCACAGAACTGACCCTGTTTCGAGTCACAGGAATGTGTTGACCAAATGTTATTGCATTGTTACTTCACACTTCTACACAATTGAATTATCAGATAAATGTGAAAAAATGGTGGAGTGCAATTTTTCTAAAATAAAATCTGCTAACTGAACTCAAATATACAATACTATTTCTCAAATACATAGTAACAATAGCCATAAAATTGAGCTTTAAAATTTCATCGATTAATAAATGAGCGTTTACAGAGGGACACCAAGTATGAAATATCGTGGAAAAAGGTGAAGTTTCTTCCGAGGTTCGATCAGACGGCTAAGACTGGCGTGCACTATTAGATCGCTATCATCACAATCCGTTCAGCTTCTATCGTGAAACATTAACTCTCATACCACTTTAACGTATTCGTATGTTGATAATACCATAGCATCTACATTGTTGAAAAGCATCTATAGTGTTGAAATGGATTCAATTCAAGACTAAATCGATTTAAGCACCGATAAACATTGATAAAACATAACTACACTGCCGTCGGTGTTACTTCAATACGCGGAAGGCATAGCATCGAGCAGTGTTTGCACTTAAACCGAGTTTGTTTTTTTTTTTTTTTCTTCGTTACAGTACACAACATAATGCAGCAATCACAAAGACTCATAACCCTCACGTACAATTGTAGGTTTATCTCGTAAACATATTCATATTGTTGGAAGATATTTTATCACCAATCTCAATTCGGAATGTTATTTGAGCACTACTACTCTAGTGATTCAATAGAGAGTGCTGAAAACAACAATTATTCTCTCCATGTTTATAGTGTAAAATTAGAGACTAAGTTATGTGAAATAATATGCGATTATTCGGCAGAGTTCTGTTTATTACGTAAGCGACTGTACTGCACTCAACGCACAATGCATCATGCACTGCAATATGCCTACTCCACGTTGCATGTCCGTTACATGTTGAAATAATCATACATACATGAATTTATAAACACGAAAAATGCGATGGAGGATAAAAAAAAAATGAGGATACACAAAATGGATAGATTTGCGTTCGATTGGAAAAATGTCAATTTTCACCATCATGTTAACGTTTTGTGGTGTTTTTTTTTTTTTCTCTTCATAAAACAATGTATTATTTTGTGCATGTCATAAATTTGATGATTTATTCATGTCAGAGTCAAGCGGGAAAATTATCGTCAAAAAAGAGTACCACTGTGTAATTGAATTTTGATGGAAAATCACTGTATCGATCATGGATATTTTCCAATCTACCGTTCAGTAATAAACTTCAATAGATATGCCAACAATTGTTCCTTTTTTTTTGATATCATGGCATTAGAGTGATATAACATCACTATATCCACATTAATTTTTATGGGGAATGAAACATTTATAATAGTACATATATTGCGTATTTAACTTATATTTCAACATCAACATGATTGCTTCCATCTTACCGCGCTTTTCATGTTTCCAAAAATGTTGGAGCTTCATAAACATTCGTCCCGCGAACAAGCGGAATTGCGCCCGTACACTATACTAACTGATGTAAGGCAACGTGAGAGAGAGGTAAAAGTGCCTTGGCGGCCGATATTTCACCTCCAGACGCGACAGTCTCGTTTATTAAAGTTTCATAGTGGTGTTTTCAGCACACGGGTATGACAGTGTGTATTAATAACAAGTTGAATAGCCAATTACATATACTGTTCACACAAAAGTTAACGTGTATTTATAAATCTCCCAATGTGTTAAAAAAGAAAAATGCACAGTATACAGATTTATACTTTATTCGAATCATGCTTAATTATTTTCTGTTTTAGGGCGACGTTCATTTTGAATTCAATTAATTTGAGAATACGAAAAGGAGCTAATATCGTAGTTGAAAAGGGATATTAGTTAATTTGAGCAATACATTATTGATCCGATTCGCGATGGGCAATATCCTTATAGCCTAATACATATTACAATTGGATTGAAAATATAATTTATCTGTATGAATATGGATTTTGGAAAGTGTAGAGGCGGACCTGATTGTCTATTTTGAGTAAGTAATATCAATAATTCAATCACTATAACTGTACTTTCCTCTAATGAACGTTACGTTGATGTGAAATGTTCGATTCTCAAATTGCGAATCAATAAATTCATATTAACTGACAATTTATATTGGATTGATGAATAATTTCAAATTAAGCAACAATCAAATTTGTATTCAATGAGAATTTTTGTGTTTGAAGCCAAAGTTTTAGGACTTGAATTGAAATTATATTTATCAATTGAAATCATTTCTTATTTTTGTTGCATATGTCATTATGATAATGAAGCTCCTTTTCAAAGAGACAGAGGAGACAATTTAATTCCCCCTGCTTCATTCATATATAGCAAGTGGCAAAATTATTGTCGTACTTGGAAAGAGAAGCGCTGGTATGTATCATCACATTTAATTGGGAGGCCTCAAAGTTAGAGTATTGTATGCGTGTCGAATACGAGAAATGCTCGATTCTCTGCCGTGAAGCCCTCGTTGGCGAGTCATCTCGCGATTCTTTGCCCCCATGGCCACCTCATCTCTACTCGTCTCTTCCATGAAGAATACAGCAACTCCTACTGCGTTTTCTCTTAACTATCGCTCGTGTAACTTTGTGTCAACACAACTAAATGCAGATACATACATACATTCATTTCTGAGAGAGAGAACACAAACAGACAGATATTTCATTGCACTTCCCTTTACCTCATTTCGCATTTCTCCTTTATTCGCGTAACGTAAGTTCGTATTGGAGAAACGAGAATTCGAGTGAGAGGGATGTGAGGGAGAAAATGTGAAATAAAATGGAATGAAGTGAGTGTAAGGGGAAAGAAAGAGAAGGATGGGAAAACACGTTAATGAGTTTTTCGGCAAACGTGTCGGCGACAATCGACACGAGCCAAGACTCATAGGCCCGTTAAAGAAAAACTATTGTATAGGGGAATGATTTGAAAAGCGAATGAAAGGGGAAGAAAAAATAGAATGGAACGAAGGTGCACTTTTAAATTTAAATAGATGCCAAACCATCGAGTATAGACGGTAGACGCGGTGGAAGTCAACCAAGGGTGTTTTCGCTTCGAATCTTGATTGTGATCTCGACTTTCATTTCACTTTAGACAGATATAAAAGGCTCACGATATATATATATATGCACATGGATTTTTTGAGTTAAGCATATATTTTATTTCCGTAGGCCATTTGCGCATGCTTTTCTTCTTTTTCATAGGAATGAAATTGAAAGTGTCGTTTGATAACCATCAAGTTTTATTATTTACTGTTGAAATAACTTTAGGTCGACATCAACTACGAATTTTTTCATTGATTCCATATGGAAACGGATGACAAAAATTAACCGTTGTGGCTCAATTTTGTTCAAGGGAAAGCAACGCTGCACACAATTTTTCTAAGACTATACAATTTTTGAGAATGAACTTAATACACCTCACTGTTGAAAAAGTAAGGAAGTGGTTCGAGTTTCTATCGCGGACAATGAGAAAAAATAGATGTAAAGCAAAAGGCGCTTGCCGTTTAGTATGCTATTTTTGCCGCACGTTGGCAATTCCTCGTTTTCAATTGGACATCATTCTGGAATTTATACGATAAAGTGTATATACTCGATTTCATGCTCATAATAAGTCGGAATGAAAAAAAAAAATCTTGAATTGTCCAAGCGGAACGATGCTCGGAAGACAATATATATAACCAGAGATAAAGTAGTAATCAATTAAATAGAAACATTTTTTAACCAGAGTTTATCGTCCTTGAAGGAAGGAAAACGAAAAATAATTAAATGAATGAGGAGAAGAAAAAGAAAATAAAAAAACGAGAACAATCTCGTTTGTTGTGGTTGCCCAGGCAGGCAACTGTGGTGTGGTAAAGATTAGCACAAAAATCATCACCCGCGGCACGCGAGAATGCGCTTCACTTCCATTGTGTCGTCAAACGATGCACACCAATACATATATACCAAGCTTGCGCAAGCAGGCCGGAAAACCGACCACGCGCACTTGTAGTATCCGGTAATTTAGTTTCAAGTTTGCAGGTAGCTTAATTTTTGCGGCAACACGTCTGACGTTTGGCGCGGGCGCGCGGTGGCGCGTGCAACATTCCCGTAACAGACCGGGTACCCAGAGATACGGCACGGATTTTTCTCGTTGCTGATTTTAATAACAGATTGCCGTACACTGAAGCTAGTCGGCGTCGCAGTACCGCGAGGGGGTTGCGGGTGAAGTGTGCGGCGGGACGATCAAGGGGAATTTTGAATCACCGTCTATACGTGACTTCAGCTGACCCCGCCGGGTGCTGGGCATATCGCATAAAACGGTTCCAACCTCTACCACCATATTCTCGCTATCAATATCTAACGCCCACCTATAACACAGTATTTAAATAAATTTTATCAGATGGCCTATACATACGCAAAGAAATTTTATAAACGACAAAATAAATATTTTATAAGAAGGAATTGTTCGAAGATAGGCCGTCACAGTGGAGGAAAAATTAATGACGGTAGTGATAATGACGATAACAGTCACCCTGTTGACACAATGGCGGTGTGAGTATGTGTAATCTTTTTTTACCTACATTCAATTAATCTTCCCATTACGCGTGGCGGCTGTCTGGAGACTGTGTTTTATCACATCAATTCAATAATATTAATTTTATTAATGGATTTCTATTGGTTTTTTTGGAGATTATTATGGTTAATGGGAAGCAATTGCATCAGTTTATTATTGATATTTTTCCAACTTACTCGAAGAACCAGACGCAACAGTGATGCAAATGTTTTTATATGAAAACATCAGTGATTTATCTATTCAACAGATAAATGAAAAAGGTGTTCAGATCACGTCGAGACTAATTGGCAACTGATAGATTTCGGCTATAAACTGCAACTTCACTTGCCATCCAAATAAAAATAATTGAAATTCAAATATATCGAAGTACTTTTAGCTGCGTACTATAACAAAAGTTAGCTATTTTTCCTTCACTTATCATGCCCTATAAATTCGTTTGTATACTCACAATCAACTGATACTTTGATCTGCTTACTCACAGCAGGTGGCACCCCATTACTGGCGATACACAAATAAGCTCCCATTCCGAGTCTTGAAATTTTTATCATTTCTAAGGTATCTCCTTCCCATTCCATCACTGTAAGTATATCAAAAATAAAAAAATTGTATATTTATATTATTTTTTTTTCGACTTTCATTTATCTTTGTATATACCTTCGAGTGTTTTATTGATGCCAATCTTTTCATTGTCATCTCTTTTCCATCGAATACTGGGTGTAGGACTTCCTGTTGCTTTACATACAAGTTTGACATCGGAATTTTCACGGACGATGGCGTCTGAAGAACTTTGTGAGTCGTCTATGTTTGGTGGTACTAAACAATACAGAACGAAAAAAGCTTCATCAATCATTTAGTTCCAATCGGTGGACAGTATCGAGTACACGGTTTTATATTGTTTCAATCTTTTTTTCATGCGAAAACAATCATTTTCATTTGTTACACTCTCAAAAAGTCAGAAGTCTCGGTGAAACTACTTCAAATTTTTACATGGCGTAAGCGCATTTTGTTAAATGGTTCGCGTCAATTAAAGTGTGAGTGGACATCGCGACGCCCAAGAGAGTTATTTCCCGGAGAGATTAGAGATTTGGTCCCGAGTGTTCAATAATTAAATATTCTGCTAGTCAGAATGAAATTCTTATGAATTCGTTCGATAACAAATTGACTTATTAATTCGTGCCAAATGTCTATAATTACAAGTTGTCAAACTCTTGTTGTTCACTTCTGGAATTCCAAACTAATATCATACATTGATGTTGATGTTGAAAATGCAGTAATAAATATCCGAACGTAAATCTTTTTCTATGAAAATATCATAAATTTTTTTCCGTCATAACTCTTCCGTAATTTCTCATATCTTTTTAATATAAATGAAAAATTCTGTAATTGATATGTAGTTGTATTATTAATTTCCACAGTTATTCAGTAGCTCGTGTACCTCGCTTTGTATGATTATTCTTCTGAACGAGTGGAATATGCAACATGAGAAATAATGAAAGGTAAACGTGGCTTTACTGGATGTGAATGTCAAAATGAAAGTAGTAATTAATTCACACGATTGTGGAGTACGCATAATGAAAAATGAACATGTGATGTACCTCTTGTCCCACTAGCGGTCCTTTGAAGTTTATTTCACACATATTCATACAGTAAAAGATGAGAGGTGGGATATCAGTTCAAAATATACCCGAATTTATGGAATGAAATTGGAATATTGTTCGAATCCCAATGCAATAAAACTTGGTCGGATTATAACTATGATGCGTACTGACTGCTCGCATCATTTCTGAAACATTTCTGCTTCACAGAATTCTGACTGCCATGGAATCACAGAAAACGTGTATGCTCATGTTGATTCGAAATTCATTTGAATAGTCTCAAAGTATCAAATAAATTCATGTGATCGGATGCAATGCAGTTGAATTTTGGTCATCAAATTCCAAAAGCTCAAACATATGGGCCCATCTAATGTCCAATTAAGCGTTTTAGGATAAATTCCATGCCTTGAATTGGGAACCCGAGTGTTGTGAATTTAATAGCCATTCAAAGCAGGCATGAAAAAATAACTCGGCGTCTGACACCCAATATACAGTGAACGGATCTCGGAGCAAATTTCAAATGTCTTGGAGGCCGTAATAAAATATTTCATTATTCCATGTCGAACATGAATTGGCCACAATTTCAGAAGAGGACATCAAAGGAGCAGCTTTTGATTACACGAAAAGTCGTCTTTACGGAGGATCATGCCCGCTGTGCGCCATGGTATTCAAAAAAAGACAACAAACCAAATCTTATTATCCAGCTTGTGACTCGCCTCTATATACAACCAACACTTTTCCGGTTCCTGCCCAGACTGCGCGTGTAATGACTAAGAATTACTTTTTTCTCGGTTTATTTCAGCGTTTTCCAACAATTTTATAAGCTTTAGTTCATCCAGAAATAGGTTTCGATATTTGATCAATGATTAGAAGATGTAAAATATGGTGTTCTATCTAGTCACGAAATCTGAGATTCATTTTTCAGAATAAATACATTTTTTGGAACGAGCACCATAGAACTAATTTTCCCTCGAGTGGCACATGTCGCACTCGCATACGGTCGGCACAGACATTTTATAAAATTATTTCGATGTGTGCCCTTTAAGGTTTAATAATCATTTCGGTAATTTCTCTGACGTACAAAAGCGGTTCATAACGATATTCTACCCGATAAAAATTAATACTTTCACCTCTCTTATAATAATCGCTTCCCACATTCGACCTGATTTGTCTGTACTTCAAGACTGTTAATACAGAAATATTTCATGTGATTTCAAAACTTTTTGTAGATTTCCATAATGTATGTGAGGCTTTCCAAGTTAATTTGCATATCAATTTGTCTTGCATCGCCAATTTTTCCGGAATCTTTTCACTCATGGTTGATTGAGACCATTCCCCATTATTTTTTTCAATTTTTTCCATACAACCGCAACAACAACAACTATTGCGATTAATCTCCTGAAGAAAACAACTAAATATTTTGCAATTATTAAGTGAACGATAACTCATTATTTCTATTTTTTGATTTTTTTATTTCTATATATTGATCACTATTTTCTTTTTTTATAGTCGATCTTGGAAAAAAAACTCTCATTTCCAAAAAATACTGTTTTATTGCTACTAATTCTTTACAATATCGTTTTGAAAATTTTTCCGAAACTTTTCTTCGAACGTATCTCTAAGAAAGAAAATTCGTTAAACAAAACATCCTATTCTTCCTCATATCTGCAATGATGTGGATGCAAAATGGTATACTATTTGGCATTTAATGCACCGCATGCATACTGATTATATGTAATCGTCTCCCATTTTGATATCGATCGTTCATTTTTTTCTTTTTGAAATTTCCTGTAGCTTTCAAATAGAATAGTAGGAAAAAACTATCAGTTATAGAAACAAATGTACTAGGAACTGCTATTAAAAAGGCAAACACACAGACCGAGATATGTACATACACCCGTATATAAAATGGGGGAATAGAAATGATAACTGTCCCGGCGTTTTGTCGTTGTTGTTTACGATGGCGTCACAGATACCCCGACAAAAACGATTCGATATATTGCCAAAAACGTACGATATAAAATTGTTATGCTTCCCTAAAAATTTTGTCTAACTTAAAAAAATTATATAGTTTCATCAAACAATTTTCACAAAATACTTTACATTTCGAATTCAAAGATTGATTATGTCATTGGCATGTACACTGTGGGCTTGAATATAATTCCCATTACGCCATTATTGTAATAATGATGAGAACAATTTTATGTTGCTGATACTGACATGGTACTGACAGCCTTGTCTCAAGTACTTCCACTAATATCATCGCTACTATGATATTGCAAGTGACAGCTCATCGAATCTACCAACGACAATGGAATATTTACGATTTCGCATCTTCGAAATCTTTATCAATGTCTTTGGTATAAATCCATGTAAAAATCCAACGTTGGAAACATATTTTACATTTACTGTTTACGTTTTTTCTCCTTCTCATAAATTTTAAACTTAATACGTGCCCTTCGTATAATGAAAACGCGATCTTTTTCTTTCGCTACAATGAACTCAAAGAGATGAATTGAAAAGTCTATAATGCAAATGGAATACACCGCAGAACAAATATCAAAATATTTGTTTGCACATGGTAAAATCAAGTAAAGCTGTAGTCATTAATGCGGCTACACTTCGCGCATACAAAAGCAATGAGCAAATGTGTTATCGATTCAAAGAGTTTAAAAAAAAAAGATTTACATCGAGTTAATGGAAATAAAAAGCAAGTTAATAAAAAAGAATGTGTCCAATAAACTTTTATATTTATATTTATATTTTTCTATCGTGGCTTTTATGAGCTTCGTTTGAAATATGAAACATTAGCATTATGATGGCTGTTAGTATTATCACCAAGTGCTGGCAAAGTCTTGGGCGTCCGTATCCTCTACACGGCGGGCCAAGAGTCCCGTAGAAACAATTAATCTAGCCTTCTGATTACTACGCCAACTCCTGCTCTTTGCTCGAGATGTCAAAACTCGAGATATTAATATGTTCTCTCGGATGGCAGCATAAACGTCAGACTATAGCCGGCAAACCTCTTTCGATTTAATTATTATTGTCCCGTATATTATATGAGTAAACTTTTATAGACAAATATTTATGTGAACGTGTCGTTTTTCCATTTTTTTTTCTCTCTCAAGGCTACCGTCACAAGAAGCTGGAAATTCATTTGAAAATTGGGTTTTCATGCGAACATTTTTAGAATTTAGTACTGGAAACATCCCATAAGAGGCTTTGATTCATCATTGGATGAAAAAAATTAATACATGAATGGACAGAATAAATTTTATCGAAGTGTTTTGCATGTTTTCCCATTGATAGTTATAACATGAAGGAAAAATGTTCTCACAACTCTCTGAATCAGGCGATAGCCATTATTAACAAATTCTTTTCTTTTGTTTTTTTTACCGAATGCATGAAAATACAAAACATCGCGTGCAATAAGATAATACAAATATACTGATAAATACTTATAAAAAATGTTTATTTTTATAGAATTAGTAACTTACCTACGACATCCAAATATCCATATTGAGTTTTGGCTGTTGCCGTATTTATTTGGCACATGTATTTTCCCTTATCATCTTCATGTACGTTATTGATATGTAAATACCACGTTCTATGTTTATCATGGGTCACAGATATTCTCGGATTTCTTGTAATTACATGATTGTGAACGGTTAATATGGCACTCTTGTCAAAAAGCATCCAAGCCACCTGAAACACAATTATAATTCATCCGTGTTAAAATGATTATTTTTTTACTCACCAGTGTGCATAGAGGATAATTTAAATTTATTGAAGTTGAATAAATGGCATAAAATGTGTATGTAGATGTAGAGCATTATATATATATAGCATAACATAAGTATATATATATTGGTCCTGATATAAATGTTTCTAGAACGTTCAGCAATGTACATTTCCACTGGGAAACTTTTCGTGGGTCACTATACCAAAATACCACACGAACATTGGGTGAGTGTCTCGGTGCAAAAGAACATAAATCTATGTCGGTTGTTCAACAATAAGTATCAATCCAGTGGAAAAAGTGTTTTGCAGTGAAGTTTGAAAATATTCCATCGTTGTACGCGCACGCGTAGTATTTTTCAACACTTTTCTTTCTTTTCTTTCAATACTTACTCCCGGTTTTCTTCCACTACATGAAATATTTATGCTCTTCTGTTGCGCGGAAAAGTGAGTTCCGATCTCGGAAACGTATACTTGCACACCTACCGAAGCTCTGCAAAGTCGGCCAAGCCTCTAGAGAAATAAGAAGACGCCAGGTATATTCTTTTATATCGTACACAACGCGATGCGTAATGTGCACTCTGTTACTTCGATGTGCCGCCACGTCTTTACATACAACTACTTTTATCTGTGATATATACAGTTTTAAAAAGAATTATTATTGCAATGCTGAAGACAATGAAAGCTTTCATCTCTTCAGATACAATCACAAAAAATGTTTATGCATAAATCCTCTTGTCTATTTTCAAAATTCGTGCGCATTCTATTTTTCTTGGATATTAATAGAACAAAGGAATATTCACATGGAATAAAAGAATATAATTCTCGTTTAGTGTCGTGGTTTTTTTCCATGTTCGATAATGTACCAATGTCTCAAACATGACAGTCGAATCCCGCAGAGATACGCATTATCTAATCAAAAATACATTTCTCTGAATGAAGACAGTATTGCTTTATCTCCCTGACGCAAACTCATGATGTTACACTGAGCCAGTTTATAAAAATAAAATTTTCTAACTAGTAAAAAAAAAATCAATTAAAGCTGAAATCTTTGATTTGATGTCGCATCTTAAAACACACAAAAACGAATGATTATTCGACATTTGGCGACAGCAATGCGTCTAATTCATTTTCAATCCCCCACCATGTCTAGTCATAAGATGTGAGTTTTTCCATTTACTCTTTTGTGCATCAACGTGCACGGAATCTGAAATAAGATAGATGCCAGTCCATATATAGTTTGTTTCCAACCTGGTATGGAAGCAGATATAGCATTGATCCTTTGGTGCGAGGAGAGTTACAGCTTTGTTTACCACGAGCGCGACGAGTTCAGCGCCGTCCAGTCTGGCCGAAGTTATCTGAATGCCCGTGGCTCCTACTTCCCCTTTCACCCTTCGCCACAGTGTTTCTTCCGTTTCTCTCCACTTCTCCTTGCCACGCTACCTCATCCACTCATCTCAGTTCGCTCGATTCACGATAAGTATAGAGCCACATTAAAATCAACCCTATATCCGTACCAACATTCTGTTATTTTTCTCTCCTCTTTTTTCTCCGCTATTCTCCATCGTTTATTTTATTTTACTCTCACTCATCAGCCACTTTTCGCGCTCTTCTTATTTTTCATAGGTATATACCTGCGCGTTACATATATACCAACGTATTATCGAACTGTATGTGCAACTTTATGTAATAAGTCGCATACAAGCACAAACACTGCCTGATCGGTCATGCCAACTTCTCTCTTTTGTCTCATGGCATATCCCTTTTGAATGTATTACAATCACAAGGACCGCAAGTCGTCGAGGCGTCGGATCCAAAATGAAATGATTTGTTATTATTCCGATTATTATTGGAATGTACTCATTTTATTTGCATTGATGTTTTAATGAGTTGACAAGTATGGAATTTAAATAGGAAATGCATTTAAAGAATTGATCGATTGTCGTTACTAGAAATGACAGATAATCCATTAATAACTTATCATCGTGTTGATGAAATGCTTGAAATGAAATACTATTATTTTTTCCGCAAAATTTACATTCAGAGTTGATGAGGTCATTGCACTTTTGACATTTCCCAATGCTCTTTTTTGGGTGATGAAACTGGAATTGAGTTTTCTTGTTATGTCCAGTGATGACGCGAAATGATCCGAGTTATAAAAATAGAAATATGCTGTGAAAAAGGATATTCGAAATGCAATGAATGTTTTAAAATAACGATGAAATGTAGAATTTTGAAGTTCTTCACTTCGGTCTCTTCATCTCTTGAATTAAAGTCAGAATTTTCTGAAAGAATTTAATTCAAAAAAAATTAGAAGAAAAAGAAACAGCATGAAAGTGTCCATAATAAATCACTATATTTTTTCTTGTGTTCGTCCTTCGATAAAATCATTGGAACATTGTTATGAACTGTAGCCAAATATACCCTGCATTAGAAACCACAATAGAGAAATAATTCAATACAAAGAATGAGAACAAGAAGAACAAATATTTTGAACAAATTAAATTCTTTTGATTCGTTTGTGTGAAAAAAAAACACCACCAAATTTCCAATTACCTGAATGACTCCAAAGATAATTTATTTCATTGAAATCTGATGTATTGAAAAAAAATTGATATTCTGCCTATGATGCGATGAATAAAAACTTATCAAAGCGAGAAACAGTTGTATTAACTAGTGGTTCACAACTGGACGACAGAAATTTCCGTATTACTATTTTCTGTACGTACAAGATGCGCAACTCAGTGGATAGTAGGCGAGATGTTATACCATGCTCGTGTTGTTTAGTTTAGTTTCGCGGCATCTGGCACACACGAAAGAACGTAGGCAATGCGCTGAGAGATAGGGATGGTTGGAGAAAAGGACAAGGAGAACGCGACTGAGTGCAAGCAACTGAGTAGAAACACTCGATATAGGATGCGAAAGAGAAACAAGGGATGAGAAGCGACGAACATGCGGTGTTAGAACGGCTATATGCCAAGGGAAAGGAGAAAGTACACAGGGCGGTAGTGTGTGTGCGAGGGTTGGCCGGAACCACGGGGTTGGGTAGTTGTGGTATGTATTTCTCGAGTCAAGGCACGTGCAACGTAATTGTCAGGGTGGAAGAGGACACAGTGGCAAGAGAAAGACGAAAGGGAGCGGGGAGTGGAATCGAAGCCGTTCAGTAGTCACGATAGCACCAGATGTAGAGAAGAAGGTTGAACGACACGAGCGTTAGAGGAATAGGGACAGGGTGACAGACAGACACATACACACGAATTGATTGGTGAGTAAGGAAGTTAAAGGGATGAGAACCAGGAGAAGACAGCTATTCATTATTGGATTATATCTGTGTACATTATATCTTTTTTGCCTTTCATACGAAAATAATAAAACGTGAAGAAGAGAGATTTGAGGTTGGAGATTACCAAACTCGTCCGATAGCTGCATTAAATAGTTAAATAGAAGGGGCAGAATGCGGTGTTAATTGTGGAGAAACTTAATTTTTATCATTATAAATTTTAACATTGTTTACTTCAAGAAATAAATGTTTGAGATATTATTGAGCAATTCAACATGAACTGGTCGAAGCATCATCTGCTGTTGCGAAGTGGAAAGCCAAATGGTCTGGAACGAAAGTTGGGAGCTATGTTTTCCGCAAAACTATATTTTCAGAAATTATTGGAATGGAGCATAAAATTTAAACAACTACATTGACATGGTTTCTATCCGGAATCAGTAGCAATTGATTAATATCGTTTCCCCCGTAATTCTCAAAGTTCTTTGTAGTTACCTCTGTTGTTGTAGTACTATTCAATGGTTTGTTTCAGTCTTCAGCGCTTGTCAAAAGTAAAAAATTCAGAAAACATCTTTTCTTATGGTAAACATTGGAAAGACCAAATTTTCGAGTAATTTCCAACACATTTCGCTACAATTTTTCTCGTATTTATTCTAACGACACTGAATTATTGGTTCCTCTTTCTTATTCTTAATTACTGAAGAGATCTAAGTTATACATATCGTAAATTCCTTTACGGCTCATTTCCATTATTTAAAATTTCAGTACAGAGTAATATCACAACGATGGCAACCTCCATTGTGACTGAGCCACTGGAAGATCGATCGATTATACAAATTGATAGTGGTGACAGTCATTCATATGTTGGTGGTTGCCATCAAGATAACCATCACAGTGGGGATCATTTACACATTTGACAAAATTTACGCACGATTTCCGGCCGCATTTGTGATTAATTATCTTTCTATACAGTTTGATATAGATCAGTAAATACCTCCAAAATAGAGGGATTTTAATGTCCGAACTGGGACTAGATTTTGCTGACAGTTAATGGACCATACTTTACACAGGAAGCAATACAGTTTTCACAATCAAAAATACCTCAAATTTGTATCAATCGTCGCATAACTATGCGTGTTATGAAATTTTGCACCATCAATTGTCTATTGGAGAAAAAATTGGAGATTAAATCGATTAACAAAAAACAGAGAATTGGTAATTAGAAAAAACGAATTAATATTGTTATGACTTCCAGTCATGTTTCGAAAATACAGTATTGTTGTACAGAATTTTAGATCATTAATTGTCCTTGAATTATCAATAATGTTATTATTTCTAGTAGAATGTATCTGTCACAATGGAGTCAGCAAATCGAATAGGTCACATTCACATCTTCGATATTAACGATCGATAGTGTGTTGCGAGTGTGATCATGGAATAAAATGCTTGAATATGCAGTGCAGCTATAGCAGCGGTCTGAATGTTGATAACTTCCTACACGAACATCTCAGTTACATCGTGTTAGTTATCAAAGTGTCAGGCATTATATATGTTATTGTGTCCTGTTCATCAGCATCAGTCTGTTCTTCAATACCTTGGACACATAATAACCACACAATATTGTGTGGTTATCACTCAGAGTAATAGTCACTACAGTCACTGCTTCTATTTTACAAAAGTGACGATAAAAATGACTTGATCTTCGTAATTATTTGTGTATGATTGGATGCAATAGACGACGAATGAACCTAGTTTTCATAATTGATATGAAGAAAGATCGAATGGTTGGGAAAATGACTTTTGGAGACCACGAAGAGTGAATGAGCTAAAAAAAAAGTGTCAAACGCGTGTGAAGAGAAACACCGCCTCGTCGTTGCATACACAATATACAAACAAAGCAGACGGATGCTGGAGTAGTGTTATGGGACGCCTGACAATGGCAAGCACATTCGCGCGCTGTCGGCAAGCTGGGTGTTGAGGTATTTATATTGGCTTCTCGCCTTGTGACAGTGATCTACTAGGAATTTCAACCCCCTGGCCTCTATTCTTTTTTCCATCTGTTCACACCACGTTTCATGAGCCCGTTGCATCGACCGACCACTGTCGAGAACTAATAAAATCCATTTATGCAATGGTGGTTACGAAGTCAATATGTATTAGAATAGCGATGAATACATATGTGCCTTATGCATATGCAGTAGGAACTTCCGTACGTGAAAGTTCAATTAAAATTTCTATGAAATCTTTTGTAGGAATACTTCCAGATGAAAAATATATTGATTTATTATCATGCCGTTGTTGAACAAATAACAAATTACGTTTCAAACTAAAGAAGAATGTATAAATAATTTTGGTGAGTGCAAACACAAATTGAGAAATTCATTGAATCTCTGAAAATTTATTAATTAATTGATTCACAACCATTGTAGCAAGCTGCATTGAAGTTTAAGATTTTCACTAACATAGCCGATGATAATAATTATAAATTAATATATTTTTAAAAGTATGTAAGAACAATGTTTCATCCGTAACGTCAACGGAGACGTGACAACACTGACAACATTGAGCCAAGAAATGAGAACAAATTTATGTCAACACTGTTTCACTGAATATCGATAAGTTCCTGTTTTTCTGGAAATTAAATTCCCTTGCAAATCAATAATTTTTTTAATGTTTACAGAGAGTAAAGAATTGTGAAATAGTATCTTCGGAAAAATTTTAATGGACGCGTTCGTTTATATTTAATATATCCACTTCTCGGTGTGAAATAAAACATCTATATGCTGCATATTTTAAGCTATAAATTATATTAACACACGATTATTCAACTTTGTGAAGAACGGTACACAAATTATGTTCAGCATTACAGGCTTAAAAGCTGCATAATGAGATAAGGTTGCATAACATTATAAACAAAAACATATTCACATTAGATACCAACAGTGTACTATATACAAAACTTATTCGAAATATCAGGAAAAAAAAATATATCCAATATCAAATAAATATTCATCTGTTCCAACAAAAACATTTATGTCGGAATTTCACCATAGAATTTATGTGAATCATTATTCAACACAAATTCCTGGTACAGTTTCACACGAAATTCCTATTTCTGTATATAAATATAATCATAGCGACAAATTAAATTTGTGGCGCTGAAGTATATAGGACTTTTACGTCATTCTATCCAAATAATTGTCTACAAACAGTACAAATATAATATACTACAGTCATCTATACATTTCTTCAGTGATGGATGAGTGTGTCATGCCTTATATATATTATATGGATAAAAAAGCTGCAGCGTATTCTGACTTTTATCGTGGCTTCTACCACAACTTATGACCAATACACATATATACATATATACGGAGCGGAAATAGGTTTGGTTGAATCAATAAAACTAAACATTTGTCACGAATAAAATATAAATGATCGTATCGGTTTATCGGGACAGTCACGTCTTTCCCACCTCTGCTATACTATGTCACCATATGCACCTATAATACACCATCTCTTTTGCAATCTCCTTTTCTTATCATACCGCAAGATAAAGTTACTGTGCCTCCACACTTTTTTTTGTCTCTCTCATCTATGCGGTGAGATTTCTCTTGATCTATACTTGCAGTATTGCGCTCCACTTGGTCTCCATGCCACCTCACCCCAATACTCTATTTTCATCCCTCTTCTTTTCTATAGCCTAGTTTATCCGCAACAAAGTTAAGCGACCACATCAGATAGGTTATGGGCATTAAAGGCGATCGAGAAATACGCTATGATTTCTTAAATATAAATAACGGAATTTCACAATGCGTTACGGGGTTTTGTACGACAACGAACATATTGAGAGTGATTGTACGAGAAAATGCATATATGAAGCGGAGGGTTGGAATGGAGAGAGAAGACGAAGCGAGATGACTTCAGCGCAGCGATCCCTGCATCCCGCAGGATGTCGCGTACAACAACTTTACCAATATCCAGCGCGCGGATGTTGTGGAGGTACCGGTTGACACTTCTGTATATGCGCCAAGACACATAATATATATATGACAATGTCATGGGTTATATGCCGACGAAACATTATGTACTGGTGCATATTATGTGCACAAAGCCGTCGACTTTTGGTTTACATGGATATACTAGTAAAGTACATGTAGATATATTTAAAGACTCATATTCATGAACGAATATACCCCCTACAGCGGGATCGACGATCAGCAACCGGTCTTTTGACTTGCCAATAATTTGCAATATGAAATGATGCTATCTATATGTGGTGTAATGCTGAAACCTCAAAGATTTCATCAATTCTGTGGTTGTACTTGTATATGAATTTTAGCCCTCTAACACAATACTTCACAGGGTAGGTCTTATATGTCTTTAGACAATTTCCATGAAGGAAAATACATTTTGGAATGCATCGAATTTTGCAGTATAAAGTTTATCTCAATTTGAAATTGTTGTACGTCGCGACATGTTTCATGGTATTTGGATTCTTGTCAAGAAATTCTTGTAAATTAGTTCAATACCTCCTGAATTCTCCTGTTTTTCTTTTACAATTTTCGTGTAACATATATAAACGCAATTCCCAAATACAAGATATAATGAACGATATTCAATAGAGTCAAACGTTTTGTCTTCAGAGTGAACACTGATTTAAGACGATTTGATGATTTTAATTACCAATTAGATAAGTAATAGTCCGATGATAATCAGAGTTTCAAGTAATGCCCAAGTGAGGGAATCAAAAATCATGAAACATTTTAATATGGCGACATACACTCGACTGGAATTCTTTTCGATGCATTAAAAATTGTGCGAAGAAGTAAATTATTCATACATGTTACATTTTCATTTCGAAGTTCACAACTTATAGAGTTCTGTAGCGCGCATCTTCAGGAGCAAATATGTCAGCCTTACACTTCTCTACTCATAAATATTTATATAAATATGTCGAGACGGACATTATTATTTCCTGGACGGTAATTTCATACATTCCTTAATTGCATTCTCTCAGAATTTGTTCGCACATTATATTAGAGCTGACATTACCAAATGTCGAAAACCATGATTCCATGCACATCGAAATATTCTGGATGATTGATTTCCGTGCAATGCCCAGAGGGAAAACCACTGACCTGAGCCGAACATGAAGGAGCAATAACACAATGATTGTGTTAGTGACGGTACTCTGATCATCTGAGCTATCCAAATATTTGTCCCTAGATAGTTAATTTTTGACAATGAGATTCAGAATATCCCACCTGCGATGGCTCTTTTAATCAAGCGCGTTTGGGCCGCGAAAAATCTAATATTTGAACATTTCATGGCCTTTTATCGATACGATTTTTTTTTTCAAATCGGTGCTGTTAGAAATAAAGCTCGCCGACAGATTGTCTTGATAACACACACGTTCTTTTTTTATCTTGTCAACTATTGCTCGTACCAAAATTAAAATTCTTAATTGTAATTAAGATGCGAAAATCATGAGAAATATGTGAATATAAAAATGCAGACGCGGAACTTGTGCTCTCAATTACTGACATAAAAACTCAATTCTACTGAGAACGACAGACTCACCGACATTTCTCAATAGACGCATAAAGTTTCAGAGTCTGAGTAGTTCTATCGATAAAAGGAAAATTCTTGAGAACCACTTATTTATGTAAGATTTCATCCATAATGCTCCTTCAACGTCACAATAATGATAATCCACTACTGTCCATCCCACAAAAGGCATCACAAACAATTGATTGGAAACGGTTTCAGAATTTAATTGTAACGCACCACTTTCTATTATCTATTGATCCTTCAATACTTTGTCAATCTTGAGTCTTATGTAATTCTCGACATCAATTCGATCCGTTATTAAACCTATAGAATTACGAGACCTTTTATTCTGTTAAAAAAAAAAAAAAAAATTATGCATTGACAAAATTTCTGACAAAATATTGCGGGAATATTCTTTCATTCTCAATGGTTTGTGATTAAATTGCGTAACAACGTTCGTGGGAATACGACAGAACAACAACAAAATAATGAATCATGCAAGCATTCAATAGTTTAATTCTTGTTGTAACACCAAATCGAATTGAATTTCCCCTGAAATATTGATAACCAATTAAAATCACAGTGAAGTAGTAATATCGCAACATATATATTCATCTCCACATCGACCAATCCGAATATAGTTTAGTGACCGATGCTATTCATATTTTTCCATTGAATGCTCTGCAATTTTTTCCATTCAATACCTATACTGATATGAAAGAATGAGTAAAAATCGGAATTTTCCTTGGTCTGTTTCCCATCTAATGTATTTTTTCGCCAATCTAACCCTAATTACAGATTGAGAGTGTTGCTGTCTCTACCTATTACAGTCATCTTTCTTATTGAAACAAGTTTATTAGACTATGTTCTCCAGTACTTTCTGTAGTACTTAAAATGAACTCAAATATACATTCAAAATGCTGATTCTATTTTTGATTCATTGAATGAATGGATGAGTAAAAATTGGTACATTATATGTTCAAAATTGATTATTTAGTCCTGCAATTCCATAGTCATGGATGCCATACGATCATATCCCTACATCGTGTTTCCTGACTATAATAGACTGAATTCGATTACCACTGAGTGTACATATACCGTTCAATCGTTCTACTATTCCCACTCCAAAGCTCGATCGAGATTTCTCATTCTATCTATAACTTTGTGTATCTTTCTACTTCGATTCTCC
Source organism: Meteorus cinctellus (assembly GCA_030523045.1). Taxonomy (NCBI): domain Eukaryota; kingdom Metazoa; phylum Arthropoda; class Insecta; order Hymenoptera; family Braconidae; genus Meteorus; species Meteorus cinctellus. Next base: position 14,923 of record JAPYZF010000455.1, on the reverse strand, counting down.
CTGTCTTTACTGTAGATTTTCGATCCCGTAACGTCCGACGATCTCTCGATTCTAGAGATATATCCACACATCTCTGTACACACGCGCTAAACACATATCCTCAATGTACTCGCACAAGTTTGGTGCTCTTGTCCGGCTTCATGCTCGGCACTCGCTCTTTTGTCTTCTGTATCAACAGCTCATTCGACGTGATAACCGAGAAGTTTGATTGATTTTTTAATCAACCATTCGCCATCCAATGAACATTTTCCAAACAAAGTTTTTCTAATTATTGGAGTATATTTGATAAAGTAAATTAAACATACTTTATCCATCATTCATTTTAATTTTGACTTTTTCTGGAAAATTATGATTATTTTTCTCAGATTATTCGTCTTTTTATGTCATTATTTATTTTGATTTGAAGATTAGTTGGATCGCATTCAGATAGGGCTCTGAATACCTAATTAATTAATGATATTTTTCTTGCACTCAACTGTATATAACATCATTAAAAGCTATAAAGAGGTGTGTAGCCAGACGTATAAGCGGATCGGTATAATGCGAATGGAAGTAAAGATGTATGAATGGATAATTGGAATCACCTTGATAGGGATGTACGAGCCTCGACGACAGGTGACAGATTTTCCATCAGGTATGTATGTATAGATATATACTCGTGTGCAAAATGCACTAGATAATTTATTGTGCATTTTTGATTATTTCGTGACGTCAATGACCACGATCAACTCACCACTAATGTAATCAACATTCTTATTGTAAGGAACTCTATTTACTGTATTCTATGCTTATCGCTGGCCAGCCACATTCATTTTATTATCAAACACTCCAAAATGGAATTTACGATCATCTTCACGATATCACTGTGCTTTTCAGAAATCAACTCATATTAATTCATCAGCAGCAGATCATCTATAGTATGGTTAAGTGATGTCAAATGCTCAGGAAATTAAATTCAAATGATTTTTCAATTCCGTTGAAATTGATGAAAGAGTGATCTATTCTGATCAGAAATCTGTTAAGTCTCAATGACTATCGTGATTATCTCTGTGGACTTTGTACTTTTTATGAACAATTGGTTTCAAGTGATGAATGAATGGAAAATCAAGTCAATTCGAGTGGGCATTGTCAAGGATAAATATTATCCGTCCTATGATATGATTGTTATTTCTGTCACTTCCTTTCCAAGCTGTTCCCTTTGACATGTAAATTTATGTTCAAGCCCAGGTGGATGACATTGGAATGAAAAAGAAGAAATGAAAAAACCCAATCTAATATATTGCGCGATTCACATGACTTTTTGAGTTACCATTCACAAATCTTAAGATTTGTCTTCGAATTTACAACAAAGCTCATGCCAATATCAATTGTTAAGATTTGTTTGGCGTTTATTTCATTGCTGACAATAGTAATTTGCCATTAGCCATGCGAGGTCTAATCTGTATGGATACACAATTTATTCGACTTTTCCTATATATTTGAAAATCAAAGTGAAAATTGTCAAATATAAATTCAGGCTGGTGGATTGGGAAAGTGATAAAGAATACAGTTGGATATACCGGGCGATACATATAAAGAGTTATCGGGGCGAGTCTAAATATATAACTGAATGCTACAAGCGCTGAACACTGTGTGATATATACTCATATAGTCAAAAGTGGTTCTCGTTGTGCTTTTAAAAAATTCACTTGCAGTGCATTTTTTTTCGGATTGTGTCCAGAGTGATTCGGCAAAAGCCTCGACGAGAAGGATGCAAACGAACAAATAAAAAGATCACTAACAGTGGGCAGACATTCACCCAGTGCATGCACATATGGTGAGCTAAAGTGCCACAGAGTGTTTCGCCGTGTTTTCACTAATCCATACGTTAATCTGTCGACCTCTCATCCCTCGAGCTGCCCTCGATTCGATTCACTTCACCCGCTGTCGGCTATTACTGTAACGCGAATATTTTTTCGTGTCAAATAAAAGCGAAATATTGAGATGAAATCTCTTGTCATCTACTTCTCCTGTTTGTACTGACGCATTCTGACACTCTCGCGCATTTCTTCGTGTTACATAATATATATTCTATTATTTTTGTTGTGATGAATGGCGTCAGTTTTTGTGGGGATGAAATTTGTGACATTGTTCTAAAGATCCATAGATAAAATATCATTTCATAACAAAAAAGGAATACTTAAGAACTTACAATTCTGAATTAAGGGAAGCGAGTGAAGATCTATTATTTCTTACGATATTCATTCTTTATCGCTTTAATACTTATCGTGACCATAGCCAACGTCTTTTTTTCTTTTTTTTTTCAATTCTTGTTCTCAAATCGTTATAAATACATGAAAATATCAGCATACATTTGGATCAATCTTGAATTGAACTTCAATATTAAATTACCATTCGTTTGGATTAAATTGATCACGATAATTTTTTTCATCTAAAAAGTGAGTTGAATTATTTGTCTACACTAATAATATGACAGAACAGACCACTGCCCCGTAACTCGAAATCTATTATGAAACAATCTATTACTAAACAAAGTGCTTAGGTAACCCTCGAAACAGGGAATTAAGGGGAAGAATCCAGATGCTCCATCAACGATCCACACTTACACGCACTAGCCATCGATAATCTTTATAAACCGAGACAAAAAAAAACTTTAAAAAAAGGAAAAAACCCTGATTTCCTATAAACAGGTACATGAAATCTTTGCAATTCACGGGAATTTAAGGGAGAATATGATAATCATAATGCTCTGCCAATAATACATAACCAATCAATAATAATACAAACAAAATGAAAAGTTTATAGGCACTGTGTTGACAATATTCTGCGGCTGAACGTGAAACGTTTGTGGGAATAAATTGAAACTGTATGAATTGAGTGCGGAAATATATCGAATAAATGCGACATCTTGCAAAAATGATATTGTATCATTTTGCGATTGTATAACAAGAGAAAATTAAATCCAACACTCATTGACGGAAACTTACATCGAACGCAACCCGCATGTTTGTGGTATACCAAATCAAATCAAATGAAGCGATAGCAGATATTTCATAGTAACTCCTGTCTTTTACTTATAAATATTTTTTCTACACTTGACATCACGTCCAGTTCGAACTCAACCAGTAAAAATAAATTCTAGGTGAAATAAACCAGAAAAAAAAAATAGCAACACAGTATGTGATTCAGTATAGTTAAAATATTTATGATATCATCATACAGTCAATCATGGATATTTAGAAAAAACAATTAAATTTTGATAATCAAATCATTACGGAATTTGTAATACTTGAAGTATTCCGAATAATTCAGGAATTGGAATCCGAAGTTATTCATAAATGTTTTTTTTTCTTATTAAGATATAATTCCATAATTTTACTCAGTATCTTATACTGCGGATGAACTGAAAAATATCAAAACTGTAGTTCCATAGTCTCGATATATATACAGAAGGGGGACACAGTGAGATTGGATTTTTCGGAAATTATTTACAGCCGCGTCGCGCGACGATTTCTTGGTGCGTGTTCCGGAAGAGATGATACTCATTTTCCCGGCCGTTGACTTTGGATAGCACAAAACTGCTATTGCTACTGGTAATAGAAGGCTGTAGAATTCTCCCTCGCTACATACCAAAGTAAATAAACCAAAATAAAAAGAGAAACAAGTAATTGAAGATTACAACAAGGGATGGGTGATGCAGAAAAATTAACAGTAAATGTATGAATAATTCTCAAAAAATTAAATTTTTCTGCTGGTATTTTCAACTTGAGCTAATCATCTAACGATTCTAAATCGAGTCAAATCATTAGAGCAAAAATAATTACCACGTACTGAATGAAATATTAACGTGAAACGAGCGAGTTTTATTAAAAAAATTTGCGTTGAAGGCTGATGGATATCTTTGTCGAGAAAAAACACTGTTTCAACGCGCTGGTGCTCATGGCGATGCGGGGAGTACAGTAGAAACTCAGTGGAAGAAATTGAAGAGGAAAAAAAATAAATTAAAACGTATTTATAGATGGAAAAATGAGTTATATAGATCAAGGAATAAAAATGTGTCAAGGAGAAACAATTGCGTAGAGTACAAAAAAACAGAAATATGGGCAGTGCGATGTTCACAGAAGCTACTTCAGATTGAAACAGTTTGCATTGCGAGTTATAGAGTCAGTAACATCAGCGGTACTGTACAAAATGAAAGATTGCACGCAGATACAACCAGAGACTGACATGGGCTCATACTCACATGCAATTTTTATCGATTGATGAAGAGAGGTAAACTTAAGCTCAAGCAGGGGCCGTATATGCTTTCGCCAACTATATACCAATGTGAAGACTCACTCGTTCCTACTTGGCATATATGTAATTCAACTCTTCCTCCATTGACATCAATTGAAATGATGAAACAATATTTGCAAGGCTAAGTGATGATGAAATAAAATTACACGCACTCATTCCCTTACTGTTGTTTTTCTTTCCGTCGTTTTCCTTCCTTATTACTCTTTCCTCTCCATTTCTTATTGAGTTATTATAATGTCACTATGACTTTATAACCACTCGATATAATTTATGGTCGCGCAAACACCTCAATCCACAGCTATTCTAAAACGGCACTTGAATTCCATCCAAATAACTTTTCCAATAATTTGTTTCATCAATTAATACGAATTTTTCCATTAAATTTTTTTCATTTCAATGCATTGAGCCACAAAGTGATATACGTGATGATACTCTTATGATGAATGTGGAAAGTCTTTGATGTCGCACAATATTATAAAGAATATAGAGATATATTCTGGAAGGAATATTGTACAACTTTGAAGGGAGCTTAACATTAGTTTCTGCAATTATTTTCATGCCTTAAGTACAAGAACTCATGTATATTTCACAAAGTAATGTATATATTTTACACAAATACCATGTTATCACTATGAACTAATGAAAAAATTACGTAAGAATGTTTTTCCATGCGGTAGCGAACGATAAAGGCAGAGAATAAATGAGAAGATAAAAACGAAGAGGGAATGAATGAAATTACTTTTTAAACGAATATAAATTGTTTGCTCTTGATCTTTATATCCAAAGGAATATAACTATATGTATCCAAGCTATACAGCTTGCGCTCTGTTGTTCTCATCTCTCGCACAGTATTACCCTAATGTTCGCTCTGGTTTGAGGTTTGGCTGCGCCAAACCGCATGTTTGTGGTCTTGTTGTCTCACGGATTCTCGCGTAAACTCTGTGAACGCTCCATAGATCGACACTTAGCTTCTCTAACTGTAATATTGATTCTGTATTCTTAAATGCCCATTTAAATAATTGAATAAATGTATATATGAATTTACAGTCATTGATTGTCAATTTCGTTAAATTTTACTGAGAAGTAGTTGAAAATTTTGAGATGTTAAACAATAAATATAAGTGAGATAAGGTAGGGCAGTTGGCGCGGGAAACATTCGTAATTCATTCCCATAATTTGTGATATGAAAACTGCAATTCTTTTTTTGGCCGTCGTCACATATAACAAACGAGAACAAGTACTTGACAAGAAGTTGGACATGGATTATTATTATTAAGGTAGATGTGGAAGTTCCATTGCGCATTTTTATAACTTCATTATGCCACGAAGGTGCAATAAATTTCAATAATATTTTAAAGCCATGAAGAAACATTCACGAGAAAAATGTTACAGTTGAAAATGGGGTATGAAGAATTTATGCGACTGATGAATGAAAGAAAAAAAATCGATGAATGATGGCGTGTTGACCACAGAACGGAAATGACAGAACATCGTATGTGGAAGTGTTGTTCAATGGGCAAATTCGAGTATCGGAACAATCATATCAATTCAATTGGTCGCAATTCATCGAATTCTACGGAAATCACTATTCAGCGTAAAAAGAATTGTCGATTGGTAAAAAAGGTTTTTTGATAGAACACAACACGTTTGTAGTGTAGTTGGAAAATATCGTCATGTTTTTTTCTTCCACTTGTCAAGCAAAACATGTATCGAAAGTCTCAGCTGTAGACAAAAAAATTCATTGAATATGACACGGACAGAGTCATACTGGTGAAGTGGCATATTCGTACAACCCATTCACTTTGTGTACGTTAATAGTTCTTAAAAATATTCCAACACTTGCAATTCCGTGTTGAATTTACTCAACGTAATTTTTTCTCTCACTATCTTGAAAATGTTCGTGTTTATGCATGAGAAACGGCATGAGCGTACTTGAATACACTTTCCTACTCTAGGTTAAATGCATTTAGTTGGGCATATCCTCATGGTTCATTCATACATGTTGACTAACCATAAGGAAAGACGCATACTAATGTTCCCACCGCATAATTTCACTCATACACTACAGTAACATCAAGCACTAAGGAAAATACCTCACTTTTAACCATTATATCTCAACAATCGTCCGTTAACCAACTTGTTAATTTTCCGTTATTTTTCATGGAATTTACTTCATGAGGTATACGTTGAATGAAAATTTCGATAGCTTATTTAACTGTTTATCATTTACTTTTAGAATGGTAAACTTTTTTACACTTCGCATCCATCTTAAAATGCATTAGGAAATTTAGCATTACTGATTAGAATCCTCCAAAATTATATTGGGGCATTCAATTCATTTTCATTCATATAAATAACTGATGTATATAATATTTCAATTTCAAGTCATCGTCGTTTTTTATTCATTTATATAAAATCATTTAATTTTAATATTTACGTCCATATAAATAGCAGCATTCAGAATTTTTATTGAATAAGTGATTTACTGTATCGCCTTAAAATATTTTTCTGTCTGACTAGAATAACAACTTCTACACAGGAATATTGAGACGGCTCAGGTATCGAGTCTTCATTCATCTCAATATACACTCAGGGATTTCTTGACGTATACAGTTCATGATCTACCCGAATATTTTTGGTATTGCCCCGGCACCTTATGAATAGTGTTCTTGGAATTGAAACCTAAGGTTTCGTATAACTTTCTTTTACATGAAGTTGTTCAACGATTACCAACATCTGTTCTTCTGTGTGATCCATCTATCCATTATAAATAGAAGGAAGAGTAAAGTTGTAAAAATATAAGTTTAGTGTGGACGATGCATCAATAGGCGCAAACTTTGCCGTCTTTCAATATCTATCGACTATTCGAACTGTGAAGAAATCTGAGTGATCTCACTGATATTCATTTAACCGTCAGATGACAAATTTTGAGAAATTTTACAACAATAATTTAACAAAGCAACTGCTGTGCGAGAATTTCCATTCTAATTATTAAAAACAATATGAAAAATCGAATGGTACAAATTATCACTTGTAACTCCAGAAACTAGTCAAATTCATTCAACTTGTCATCTTTTTACCAATGCCCAACCACTGAGTCATTTTGTAATATACATCGGAAGATAAATTCCATTAATATTTAATGAATAAATATTGCAATAGCAGCCTGAATTAATTGTTCATTCATATTTTAGAAAAGAATTTCACATCTAATTATCCAGTCGTCTAAATCAGTATTGATTGTATGAAATCATATGTTCATGAACAGTTGAATAGACAGATTTTGCTCATCACTTCAGTTGATGAATTACTAACTGTCGTCAATTGATTCATGCACAACACAATAAGTTCTATTAACGTTCAGGACTTTAACTTCAATTCAACTAATCATCATGATAATTAATCAATATTTATTGAAAAGTATTCTTGACTAAGCTATGTCAGAATATAAAAAATCATCGCTTATTGTATAACCTCTGAGGTGTAATGCAGACGCGACAACACTAAAGTGTGAAACAAGCACGAGAAGCACATCGCCACTCTCAAAAAGGTTCATTCAATATTAATGGATCTTCATCCCTCGTCAATAAACAACATATTAGAAATTTATGAAAAAACAGCGTGATGATATAACTGATTTCTCTTTTAATATCAATTGATTCATTCTTCAGGGTGAATTCCTATGTGTTATAAAAGGAAATGAATAGCTCAAAAATTCAAGATAAGTAGCTACGTGCAATTTTGCGTGAGATGGTATTAAATAATTTCAGTGAAATTAATTTTGAGTGAATGATCTGGCTCAATATTTCGTTTACATTGTTTTATCTACCTTCCTGAAACTGCAACCACTACATCATTTTCTTAAAATTCCCCCGACGAATTCATCGCCGATATTGTTTTTAGTACATAACTTATGGTAACAATAAACCTTCGTCCACAACATAGTTCGTTTTCTCCTTCAATTTGTATTGCTTATCAAGATTGTTCCACTTTAAACAAAAATATGCAATCGAAAGAATTCTCTCGATAATTTTCTCGTTCGCGTAGAGGAGGGGACAACAGATTGTTCTTTACAAAACATTTTTGATTGCTACTTCAGTTGTAATACACTTGCAATGAGATATTGTTCACAGTTACATCCGTAGCTTTGTTATTCGCGAGTGCCAAACCCCTTCATCATCACGAGGAGTAGCGTCTTAATAATGATACAACCTACGACAAACTATCTTGCAGTTAATTATCTAGTTCCTTCGAGTGAAGAGAAAGGAAGAGGGAATTGATCCGAGATAATGAACCTCTCTTGAAAGTCAACGAGTATAACAGCAGCTATTATGATGATTTTATAACCGTTGAGAGTTCAATACTGGTACTTTTCAAACTTAAAATTATTATTTCACAGAAGGAAAATTTATATTTACTAGAAAAAAAAAAAAAAAATAAAGTATAAGAAGATATGACCAATTTGCATAATTTTTTCTTGATACATGAAAGATTTTTCATTAAATTTTCATCCCTCATTATGGTTTCACTCTGTATTCAAGTTTGCTTTATACCTTGTACGCAAAATCAAAACTTACGTGTGAAACAGCCATAAAGTTTTTAAAGATGAAAACGATTATGTATGAAATAATACGACGAATTGGGGCAATGGTACCATCGAGGCCTCAAAACATAATCGAATACGAGCATAGAGTTGAAATACATTTTCTTATCTAGCATCTTCGACTCCTCCCTAGAGTCGTATTCCTTCAGCCATATCGACCCTCGAGCCAATCTCCTCGCGTTACGGGACCACAACTCAGGGCCGAGGTATCGGAATAATACCGGTAAATTGAGAAATCTCCTTTTAAAGTCCGGCTTACCCATCCAGTTACGGGTGAACAAAGATCCACCTTTTTCCACCGATTCACAAAAGTATACGACGTTCACAACGAAAAAAATTTGCATTTTCAAGGAGTCTCCGGCGTCCCGATTCCGCCTTTGCCTTTAGAGCTACTCAAGTGACTACGAATCCTAAACATATATATATTTGTAAAAATGATATGTGAAATTGCTTACTATCCACTCAAATTTTCTTTTGTACACTATGCCGTAAAGCAGACTATGGAGTAATATATTCTAATATCTCAATATCGGACATTCCGCATCATATCAATTACCCCGAAATATTTGGGTAAGAAAAGTGAAATATTTATCGAAGTTGGTTCAAAATAAAAGAAAGCGAAAAGCTATTAAACGTGTCACAATATTCCGTGTTCATCATTATACGGATTATGGCGGTTCGTATTTTTCATACTGATATGTTGAAACGGTGTTTCTCATGAAATTATCTCTATTATTCTCACTCTCTCGTAAGTTTGATTGACCGTTGTTGTCATTGACCATCACTGTGTCATATTCATGCAGCATATTCTCCTGAAGTGTCGCTTGGTTCGAGATTTAACATTCCCATCAGAAAGGTCATAGACAGTCGGTGGAAATTTGCATTGTCGTCGCGTTTTCGAGTATCTGATAGGCTGTCAATATCGTTATTCAATTATATACTGAATTAAAGTTGCTACTCGACCCCTCATGATGATACTTCTATTTGAAATTCAGCGTCCAAAATATAATGATAAATATGATTTTATAATAGAATTTGCATGAATTTACAGATAAATGATTGTGAAAATACAGGCGAAAGAAGAATTAGTCATTAGATAGAATGGAATGAATGCGCAATATTCACAAGAAAATTCATAATTTCTGTATGCATTGAAAAGTTTTCTCTTCATCCTCAGCTTTGTCTCATTTTTTGATTTATGTACTGTCCTCAACTCTAAATACTTCAAAATACTTCATCAAGACTGATTACCACTCTAAAACTTTGTCAACATCCAATTTTTTTTTTACATATTGTTATGAAGCATACTCTCAAGAATGTGTGGTTAAAACTCTACATCAAAGTTGCTGAAAAGATATCTCAAATTGTTTTGGAATGAGGATGAACTGGTCTGAACGAAAGTCAAACTTCGACGTATTTTCCTCAGAGCTATGTTTTACGGGAAAGTGGGAACCATAGCCGGAAAACAAATTACACAATTGATATAATTCTTTGGCTGAAGTGCTCGTAATCGCGGTATTGCCATAACTTAGCTATCAATTTTTTTCTACTAAGAAAGAAGAAACGAAGTTTCAGACACTCCCAAATTCAAACAATACGGAGGTATCTCTTAATTTTCATGAATTTTCCAAGAGAATGGCAACAATCAACATAAATTGGTATTATTTTGTTCGAGAAGGAAATTTATTTTTTTTTTCTCAAAATAATAAATCCTCACGGTATCAATGTCACTGATATAATATATGATCCCTCATGATTTCAAATCACCTCGAACTCTCGTATAAACATTTTCTTTATGAAGTAGTAAAAATTTCGCTGAAATGAAATTTTTGGAAATTACTCCAATTATTCATGATGTTACTGTTTTTCTCGCCCTTATTTCCAATTCTGAATGCTTCTTGTACACCAATGATACGAATATCATTGTATAATTATTCAAACTAACAGCTGCATGAATTTATAAATATACAGAAGCGATCAATTTGTGTTGACTCCATACACCTACCCATGAGATTTGTGTATGGACATGCGAAATCCCGAAAATGATCACCCGGTAATAATAATACTACTATCCGGTATCAAGTGCGAAGGGGCGAGTTAAGTGCGTGTTTAGCTACTGTAATCCCCTGCGGATCGTTAAAGGAAGACCAAAGGGCACAATAAGGATGGGTATAGGTGTATATATACATATACTATGGGAATGTATTAGATTGGAGCGAAAAGACATCAATGCGACAACAGAATGATCCACTAAAGTACCCAGATTTCCCAAGATGTTTCCATTAAATTTATTAGATTTTTCATTGGTAATCTCCCTTTTGTGTAGTGTGCTTGATTCATATATTTCCAACTATCTAAAAACATTGACCATCTGAAATCCTTATCAATTCCCTTCTTGTGACAATTCTTCTGTTGAATGAATATCATTGCAGCTACTTTGTAATGGCTTATGGTGTCAACTTGATATGTGAGTTGACGATTTTCCTCTCATTCATCTTCACAATTTCATGGTTTTAATATCGTTATTTCTAATTTATTTCTAACGAGGTAGTTATAAGAATAAATATGACGATAAATGTTTATTATCCCTCCCTGTTGCCACCTAGCAAGAAATTCATTATCAATTATTTACCTCAGAAAAGTCCCGGTTCCACTGGTAAATAATGGCACCGTGGCTATAATTATATTCGTTCGAAATAAAGCATAAGTGAGCAGATATTGTTTGAGTGTGAGTCAACGGGCTACACAAAATAGTCAATCTCTTGGTTACTGATTTCTCTCTGGATCTTTATAGAACATGACGAAATTGTGTCAATTATATTAATCAACTGAAACCTAATTGGCTGACAACTTCTTCACTTTCATATTCTACTTCAACGCCATTCACTTTTTTAGAGCTCTTAAAAATAGGAGTATTCAAGACATAATAATGGATGTCCATATTCATCAAATTTGGATCAGGTCGAAAAGAAAAAAAAATTGCGGTGAAAAACGCAACGAAGAAAATAATATTTGCATATAGCTATAATTCTATAATTTCTATATTGAAAAGTTAACGGATAAATGTGAGGTTATACATGTATAACAAGTTGAAAAATATTGGCGAGAGTGAGTAGCTCTATGGCAAACGAATGTATACACGAACAGATGGAAAAGCCGTGAGAATACGGGAATAAGTAAAGTCTTTCAACTCGTGAGCGATTTCGACACTTGGCCGATTTTTCAGCTTGAAATTCGGCAACGACGCCGTGACTACTTTTCACATCGGTACGACGACATATAAAAGTTGGCTCGATGCCAGACGATGCCAATTCAATCTTCTTTCCACTGCGGCTGTGGAATTTTTACTGGCCTGGCGATCTCTTGAATCTTTTTTTACTCAAGTTATCTCTCAGCTCGCTACTGCGTCACTGAAGGGTCCTGCATCTTTGATATACCTGAGCCACTATACTTCTCTTCTTTATTTCCCGCTCCTTTTTTTCCCTTTAACGATCAACTTCATTTCACTACAAACAAATGGAGACGGTATGGCTGCAAATATACTTGTTTGTAAATATAACTATCAAGAAGGTTTTGTGTCAATAATGAATCTTATGTTGAATTCAATACCACTATCATATATAACTGCAATGAAGTGAATTAAATATCTTTATTATGACCTACATTTTATGGTAGGTTACGGCTGCCTATAATGAGAATGAATCTCGAAAAATATATTCTTAACTAGATTTCAAAATCAGGCAGACGATTCGTACCTACGATGACTATCATATGTTGATATGAGGTACACATATTCTATCTTTGAGTTTATGCAAAGCTGATTCAAAATGAACCTGGATGAAACAGAATTTAATGTATCTGAATGTCATTTGCGTATAGACACACTCTAGACAGTCGCGTTTGTATTATATCTCGAGTCTCTTTGCTCTTGTCATTCCTTTTGTCGGATTCTTTATAATGATTTTAATGAGTGCCGCACCGATGAATTACATTCACCAAAGCATCGTACTGACTATACAGAAATTCAACATGTCGTAGATAATATTTCCGTGAATATTCTCGACGAGGCGTCTAAAGATGCATAACCTACCACTTGACAAACTGGCAGAGCGTGCGAGGACAATAGTCTAGAGCGTGTAGTGCATACCAACTCGTTATATACACATTTGATGTGTGCTGTGGTCATGTTAGATGTCACGTCAATGGTATATTGAACATTGTATTTTCAGCCTGATATTTTGAAAGAATTTCTTTGATATATAAATTAATTGAATTTCTCCTTCAAATCCTTCGCAATTAAGTGACTGGCTGAATCCATAACACTCACCTTATATGTGCCAAGATCCTTTACGCTACAAGCCAATTTTATGTTTCGTCCTGCTGATATTGTAGTATTTCCAATTTCCCCGACGAATTCTGGTTCTAATGTCGTACTAACTGAAATCACAAATAATAAAAAATATCTAATTAGAAAGGAAAGTATCGAATGGAACTTCGATGAAAATCCCATTGCAATATAATTTCTCATGCCTTTTTGCAATAGAAAATTGTCACACAACGCAACTAGTGAAACGAGTGCCAAATGAATTACCTTTTTTTTTTCAATATTTTTATATCTAGTAGCCGTGTCGAGTACGATTGACTTTTAAAGTCAATTGGAGGGACTCGAGTTGGCAAGGAAGTAAGGATAAGTTACTTGAAAATTCTCTTTGGGCCAATGCCACCAAAATTTTCTCCAAACAGGAAGTGAACATGTGGTAGAGAAACAACGCGCACGCGTCAATGTCTCAATATATATCGATACATCCTCTCGTACTGCAGCGATAACCAAAAAAACTGTAACAACTCCAACTCGAATGTAGCAATGAAAGCAAAATCATGAATTAATTTGCTGCAAGTTTAATTTTTCTCCTTATTGAATGCAAAAAGAATCATCTTACTGATATAATCACTTTTACTGATATAAACATACAGTTATTTTCTGTTGCCAAGTGCGATTAATAGACATATTGTGAGAAATATGCGCGTTCCATTAGGATTTCGTTAATGTCAGACTTTCTTCATGTGGAAACGTTAAATGAATTTTTGCGCTAAACGACTCGTTAATATATATCTATACGCGAATGTTACTGGTTAAACTCAAAGTTTTGACTATGTTCTTAAGCTGGTAAGAGCTCGAAGAGTAGAAGAGAATGGAAGAAAAGAAAAATAGGATAAGTCGGTGGAGGAGGAACGTTGGAAGAAGACAGTATGAACGACTAGGGCGGCAAGCATTTTGTCGGCGCGCCGGCACGGAAAATTGCTGACTACTTGGCCTAACCACTAGCATATAGAAATAAATTATTTATATGCACAGAATATAGTAAATTTTTTTATTCGAGTTATATATACATGTATAGAAATAGAGAAAGATTTCATGTTCCACATCTTAATTTTGAGAAATAATGTGATTTATTCAGTTTCCTATTCTTGTTTCCGCGAATGAGAATTATGTACGCTAGAAACAGTCTGTAGTTTTCAGTCATGATGCTTTACTGTATAGCTAATTGAAGACGATAGCAATATGTGGCAATGATATGACAGAAATATCATAGAATTTGTGCGATCGGATGAGCGCATCGGTCTCGGACATTTTGCATAATTTTAATTCATTGAACTAGACTGAAACTCCATGTTCCCACATGTTTTAAATATTATTCATGTTGATCACCAATATGCGAATATGCAAATCAAGTTCCACTTTTCTTTGAATAAAATTGAATGACGGAATGAAAATCAATCAGAATGCCAAAATTCCAACATCAACGGAAGACTTAAACTTCACGATAATTAAACCATTTCGATCTCAATTACTAGGACAATACAAAACAGATTTGATACACACGAAAAAATAATGATTCAAATGCGGGAAAAGTTATTCTAATGAGCAGGGCCAGGGACTTCGTTGGGAAGGGGAAATAATAATAAATAAAATAAAATAAGAAAAAGAAAGAGAAATACGCGTCATTTAAAAAATTGAGTTAT
>JAPYZF010000454.1:0-51092 GCA_030523045.1 Meteorus cinctellus | reverse complement strand
TATGGAGAATTTTGAGTTGAATGGATTTTATGAATTCGACAGGAAAAAGGACATACTAATAGTTCACCATGTTAAATAGTATCGATATTTTCGATATTCCTATAACAAAGATATGCTCATAAAAGAAAAGACAATAATTTCCTCACCATTCGAAGCTTCTGAAAGTCAATACAAGTTACGAACCGCGCCAAACATCTCAACCGTCGATCGTCGCGTCCATTGTTAATGGCGAACGCGGCAGTTATTGCACGAGCGCACACATCGCCCTCTGTAATGGTGGATGATCAAGAAGAAGTTTCATTGGCTGTGAAAAAGTGAGCCGACACTGTGATTCGTCGAAAATAGGCACCCATTTTGAATTCCATCCAATCAATATTGGCATCGGTATTACAAATGTCGGAGTTACTTGGCGCGTTTTTTTGCGATTCAAAAAGAGAAAATGACGCTTAACGAAAAATATTCTGAATATAGACTTTGTCTTTTCAATTATTCAATTACTCTCATAAATTCTTATTCATTTTTTGCATGACATATTAAATAGTTTCTTGGTTAATTTGTTGATGGGATTCTCCTACTTATATCAAAATACTTTAACGATTGTTCGAGCTCAGTGCATATAATTAAATCATGATAACTAAGTAAATGTTTATGTGCCTTTCCAATCAACAATTATGCTTTGTGAATGTATAAGAAAACCCCGCCAAGGGCAACGTCAACGATTGGCCACTCAAATTGTATTCAAGTTCTCGCCATACTTTCAGGTAGGTGCATCGCCATAGCTTCGTGCTTTTTCATTCTAATTGGGTATGAACAGAGACGAGGCGAGTATGGCTGCTCTTTTCTGATCACCAAACCACGAGTCGAAGTGAGGAGTCCACATGTACATGCATTGCGGTTGTATTGGTTGACTCCCTCTACTTTTGTGCCATGCGCCTGCCTGTCCATTCTGACCACACTATGTGCAGTAGATACATCCGCTAACATTATTTGAACGCTCCCACCACAGTATGCATATTTTTGTATGGTGTGTTAAAAAGCTTGAAGCACGCATGCGCCATTGATTTCTCAGTAACGCGTAGTTGTCGACCAATTGCGGAGCGCTGCTGTCGTCATTGGGGACCAATTACATCGACTGATTCTGACGTTGATTCTATTTTTAGACAGCGTGAGTCATGGGATATAAGGCAGTACATTAAGTTGGGTGTTCACAAGTTGGTGAAATACTGTGCTATTCAGTACGACGTTGAAAATTCTATATTTTTCTCAGCACTTAAATTTATTTATCATTTATCAATACGCCTCGCATCACGTTCAACCTTGCTGATCCAATTGTAGAAAGCTTAAAGAGTTTATGAATAGGATTTATGTATTTTTTGAGGTGTTGAAGTTCGTCAGTTTGTTGGTTATAACAATTGGTGGCGAGCTACCTCGCAGTGAGTGATTGTTGTGTTGGAGGACGCGTGAGCAAACAACCTCGTGTATATTCATAACAGAATAATAGTAATTCACCAAGCTCATAGCAATGCCATGAGAATTCATGTGAGCATTCAGATTATTTCATATGGGCGTTGCACGTTCGGCATTGCAATGAGAAATGAATTGTGGTAATATTGTCACAGACGTACGTATCAATACTCCTTTTTGAATTTGTAGTAACAGAATCAATAACGAATTCGATCTTGCTATCATAACTTTATTTTTTATTCCTCTTGTACTTTGTTGAAGTAGGCTGGACTGTGTATTTAATTGTTACGTAACCACGTGACTCGTTTATATTATAAGAAGAAATCTCGTTATTCAGTAAATAGTGACAGGAATAAAAGTGAAACTTAAGTGTGTGGTAGACTGTTATGTGAGTTATATTATCGGTCGTATCACTTCCATTGTTATTAGAAAACCACTGATTGATACTCTTGGTGTTTCCTCTGGTTGTCAAGTACTTGAATTGAACCAACTATTAACAAGTAAAAAAATTAAGAACAACTATAAATTTGATTGTTCACTATTTATTGGGTTTTCATCGATGGTGCGTAGTGTCACCATGGAAACGACGTTTTATGAGGAGTCGACAATATATACCAGTGGCAATCGTGAAAGTTTGGGTCACCTCAAAAGGAATCTTACGTTAGATCTTAATGGGCAACGCCAAGGGCCGCAAGTGAAGAGGCCGAGACTTGGCCCATTAACACAAACACTCAATAACGCAGTACCAGTTCTCAGCTCGCCTGATCTTAATATGTTGAAGTTGGGCTCGCCCGAATTGGAGAAGCTCATAATCGCACAACAAGATGGACTGGTCACAACAATGCCAACGCCAACAACTCAATTACTATTTCCAAGGACTGTGACCGAGGCACAGGAGCTTTATGCACGTGGATTTGTGGATGCCCTGAATGAGCTCCATCATTCTGATAGTTCTCAAGAACCTGGCAGCATTCATGGTGCAACGTATACAACACTTGAGCCACCAGGTAGTGTCCACAGTACAGAATCGCTTTCTCAAAGTTTGATGATGATTAAAGATGAGCCACAAACAGTACCAAGTGTCTCCAGTTCACCTCCAATGTCACCCATTGACATGGAGAGTCAAGAAAAAATTAAACTAGAGAGAAAGAGACAACGTAATCGTGTTGCTGCTTCGAAATGCCGCAGACGAAAACTTGAGAGAATTTCCAGGCTTGAGGACAAAGTGAAACTTCTCAAGGGCGAAAATAGTGAGCTAAGTGCCGTTGTCCATAGGTTGAAAGAGCACGTATGTCGACTCAAAGAGCAAGTTATGGATCACGTACAATCTGGCTGTCAAATTATGACAGTGTCAGGACAGTTCTGATCAAGCACATTCAGGACATATTTTCAATACAGCACAATTGACATTGTTTTGCATTTGCTTTTCACAATGCCATGCGTCCTTGGATGTAACGGATGGTATCACAGAAAGCTCGACAATAACTCCCGTATGCAGTTTCTATAACAGTCCCATCTCCTTCCAATTGCGCGGGGTCACATGAGACAGATTGAATGAAAAAAATGTGATGAAATAAAAAAAACACATGTGCCGTGAGATCTGTAGAAACTCATCTCATCCGATCTCAGTTGTACGTTTCCCTATCAGCATAAGATAATGACGATCGGAATCAGCAGATGTATGCTGTGCAACATATTAACAAATTACTTTTTATGTTGTACTATCAACTGGGGCATCCATCAGTACAGTGTCAACGATGCGAGTGCTGAACTATTGTGCAGAAAGATAAACAATGGATATATATGCAAATGTACGATCAGCATATACATGTATGCATCATATCTATGCGAAGTAACTAGCGACGTCCTTGTGGCGGGAGAATACACTGAATAGTGCATGAAGGAGCAGAGGATTATACATGCTAGTGAATCTGAAAAGTTTTGTGTGTGCGTATGCTTATAAAAGTGAGAGGACAGTCGCCATTTTGGAGAAAAATTTAGCGCAGTAATCATTATATCTGCTTATATTGATGAACTGTTGAATGTCTAACCACATGTGGGCTCTCACATGATAAATTAGCTTTCAAATGGTACTTTTTTCGATTATTTGTAGATGCTGTTCCCTGTAAAACTCCCTTTTCTCACCTCATTATAATTATCCTGCATTCAGTTTATCGATATTGATGCAAATACGACGTTATTACTCGTGAGCTTCTATGTCACCCGTGCATCTAGTCTTATTCAGTTTTGGTCTAACGTATATTCACTTATATATTATGTATACCATGCAGATTTTATGGACTGTCTCATGTGTCAATATATAGTAAACATGACTTTGCGATAAGACATGATGCCTATTTTTCGAATACTTGTGAATCTTACTGTATGGATGGATGAATCGATAAAAAATATGATTGATAGTGTATCATTTTTTATAATGTTATTGAATACCGTTGACAAAAGTCTCCGAGACGTGTCATTATATAGAGTATATCAACATAAATTTAGCCCTCAATCCATGAAGGGGGGTCAAATCTGTCCGGGTAAAAATGACGTCGAAATTTGTCTTGAAAATATCGAAATATCTACTAAAAATAACAATATCCGAAAAACTCGAGCTCATCCTTCAAAAGTACATTCTAAGAATGAACCATGAATTTTTATAGATTTTTTCATCAATTGTTGTGGGTGAGGTAATATAACGCGCAGACGAAAATGACTGCCCTTCATGGATTGAGAGTTAGTGGCAATTCTTGCTCCAAGTATAGATATCTGGAATTTGTATTATTATTATTATTATTATTATTATTATTATTATTATTATGCGTGATTCTTGATCCGAAACGGTCGAGAATGAAGTTGCGATTGTCAGAGGTACACATTGAATTGCACATTTTGTGCAACGCTACAAAGTTTGGTCACATTTTTATAAATTCCCAATCGAAATCTACATGATTATGTTATCAATCTCATAAAAGACAGATTGAGTAAATCATGCGTGGTGGTTATTCAAATTTCATTTCAATTACATTTCACATACAGAAAAATTATGGAACATGCAACGTAATGACAAATCTAATTTTTCCATACACAGTTTTTAACTAGATTCTCTGACACTGAATTCCAGAAAAATAATGTTCCTGAATTATTGTACAGAAATCTACATAGATAGAGAGCGACCACTCATCCTCTGTGGTGCCGCTAGCGAAATTTTTTCATTTCCTTGTCTGTGTTTTGACGCTTGATACGTAGTGAGGTCTTGTTGATCATTACCCACTGACATTTTTAGAATTATTTCGTATCTAGTGGATGACTGGTTCCGCCGTTGAACCATTTGAAAATCATCGTAATATTTTCAGAGAAAAGATTGGTGCAATTGTATATTCTTCAATAACATGTAGTATATAGTTAAACTTGGAGATCTGCATTCCTGAAAATGCGTTAACATTGCTAACATAAAATGAAATCAAGTCAGCTTTTCTTCAGCCAATGTAATTGTCTTCATATGGCGTGCCTTCTCTTATTAATGAACAGAGACCCAAGTCCATCACATCGTATATAGAACACTTAAAATTTATGAGAAATAACATACAAATAAAGATGTTTTACAATATAAATATCCGGGAAAATGATTCATTGTAACATGTAATGTTGAAAAACGAAATTGTTTAAGTAGAAATCATACATTTAAGTAACCGTTCAATCGAAAACATGGAGGCAGCGCTTGTAAAGAGCTGTCACACGAATATATATGAAAGTAAATTAAAAATAAGCCACATGTGATTTAGCCTGTAAGAAAGGAACTTGTACACTTTTGTTCAATGATGAGATAATTATAAGAAAAAAAAATTAAGACATCATGATATAGATACATAATTATACACTACCTACAGCAGATGTGAGTGTTACTGCATCGTTGTGTTATAGTTCAGGAATATATATTCATATAATATGTTATCTATCGACATAGTTGAGGATGGCCTTTTTTTACGTATAATTTTATTTTTGAATGAAACATGATAATAAATACTACCATACTACACATAATATTTGCACCTCTCGGTTTTATACCCAATAATATTGTCCTCTACTCTATGAAAATTTTTTATCTTATACAAGTTCTGATATTCAACATAAATAACATAACACTTATCTCAATTCTCGATTGAGACGGCAGCTCATAAGTGAGAGGGTAGTGCTAAATTTACACATTCAATATTTCGGAAAATATTCCCAACAAAGTTTCAGGTGTGAAAAACATTTTCGCAGATTACTGGATTGTGGAGGAATGTCTCTTTACCAGATGCTTCTACTCTCTAATTAGCTTGGGACCTCCCATCGGCCCTCACCGACGGATTTGGAAGAGTGTTCAGTAACTGACCACTGTGTTGACGACATTCGAAGAATAAAATTAATTTCATCAAACGATTGATGAGCTTTAATCTGTACAATATCTTATGTATTGAGGTTTTAATCCACGTTCTCAGTCACCGTCGTTATTTTGCAATATCTAGCAGCTGCACTTTACCTTTGTGTTTGATAGTACCTCTACACAAAAAATAATCAAGTTTATATATGTGTAACATTACTATAAACACGACGTCCATTCACCACACGTACCTAATGTTATATATCTTTAGATAAATGCGATTAAAAATGGTCTAACATAGTTTCGTTGAAACATATAGGAGAACTTTTCTTCACATTGGGAGTGACTGAAAGACAATGCGCAACCTATCTCAGTATCATATATGGGAAACTGCGTTTATCAGACTTTTTCTCAAGTTCCGAAACTTCCTTGCATACTATTTTCCAAGAATGAAAATGATTCATACGGATATAAATTCTTTATATATTGATAATAAACACCAATCCCTATTGCGCATTGGGTCATTCATCCCTCTGTTCCTGTTATAAGGAAATTCTACGTAATATTCTACATAGCCAGTTGAAACATTCTATACTACGCAGTAGTAGAAATAGATGATATATGTGTTTGTCTAAATTGACCATAATAAACTCGTGCGCTACGGATGCGTTTTCGCGAGTTGTTTCTCACAAAAAAACCTTTATTGCTTTCTTCGTTGTCTTATTTCGACTGCTGCCAAGTGTTTCTGTTGTGTTTCGAGTGCGTTTTATTCACGATGTATTTGCGTGTTGTCAGTTGACTGGAGTTGGTACCGCAAGTGTATTTTCTGCATAAAATGACTTCACACGTGTTGAATTTCGGACCTCTTTGTCTCACAACCGAATTCTCCATCACTTCTCGACTCTTTTTACTCATTTTTCTGTTAGTCTTTCTCCGCATACAGTTGGTTTTCTTTATCTTATGTGCGATTAGCTCGTTGCGCAGTTAACAGACTGTATAAACTGTGACGCATATACGGCGAACGAAGGTGATATATACAGATATATTGTTATGGTCATTCGAACAAAGACTGTAGGCGTCGAGATAAAAACTTTTCGTATTATGATCATTATTGTCACAAACGTACACATGCGTATATAAATATATGCATATATACACATGAGATCGTGTACGTGTTTTTATGTACGTTAAATTTGTGAAACGAATACAACAGCAAAGAAATGTTTCAAAAATTTCGGTATCAGTTTCGAAAAGTATTATTTCAACACTGGAAATTCCCAATGACGATGTACGACCTTGTAGGTTTTAAGTTGATTCCTATGGTAAATGCAGTGAGAGCGGTAGAGGTGGCAATGACGGCAAACGCGCGTTCACAGTTCTCCAATTATGCTATACTATGATATACAGTTGTATACACACGTATTACATTTTCTACACAATGACAAAAAGTTTCCACTTTCCATCGACATGGCATTCGACGGTATAGTAGATTCTGTCATACACAAGGCACGAGCACATACGCATACTTTCCTACATCGCCAACCTTCCGGCTCACACAGGTGACGCAGAAGAAACTTATTGAGGGTAAAGTTATAGAGGCAGAATGAGCATTATACATACTTTATTGTTGATATACTCATAACGCGTACGCAAAATGCCACAATTTTATGAACATTGCGACAGACTTTTGGAAGATGAGGGTAAATTTGGTAGATATTTAGCAATTTTTAGAATGTTGATGTAGATAAGTAAATTAATAGAGAATTTCAATTGTGTACGAGCATTTTTTTTAAATTCCATCTAAATTATTCAGTTCACTATTCAGTAACAAAAATGTTCTCATGTTTGCTAAATTTACACCGATTTTGAAAGTACATTTTATCTTTGCTGTCATTTAAGATATATTTTCTATTATATTCACCTTACAATTCAGAACGATCTGGATTCCATTGAAATCATTAGTCATTATTGTATGTTGTTTGAAAACAATGTGTGTCATTCTCAGAGACAAGAAACGCCAAGGCCTTCTGGTGAGAAGAGTTGGTTTATATAAACCATTATTCAAAAGTGGTAGTGAAAAGTTACATTACCGATGATCAGACATGAATTTAATCCTCAAACATTCTATATTCATGCTCTTATTTTCGCTAGACAGCTCGTACCTATCCTGATTTTCAAATGAGGGCAACAACAAACAATACTTGAGACCTAGTTAATCAACGATCTCTATTACCATTGGATATTGTTTATTCTACTGAAATCTTCCTTTCGTTTTATTTCTTAACCATATAAAAAATCCATGTGACCCTTTGGTTCTTGATTGAAACTTTTATGTTACCGCCTTTGAAGAAACTCGATGGAATGGTGGAGGACGCCATCTATGATGCGACCGTAAACGATTATCGCTGTTGGAAATATAGTGATGCTACGGTATGTATACACACAGCAAGATATTTTCCTTTGAAACTCTAGGACATTATCAGAGAAGAACTAACATTTTTCGAATTTCTCGAAGTGAATATAGGCCATTTAAAAAAAATTCTATGTGAAATCTCGTTAATATCGTCCCCATCTGCTTCTCAATTTGACATAAATGTATTTCACTCATTCATAACAAATTGAGTTTTAATTACATGTGGATATTCACGCATAAACGAAAGTAATTCCAGATGTAGGGGGCAGGAAATTATTAAACATCATACAACTTTGACCCAATTCTATTGAGTGACTTGACGATTGTATGTATCTATTATCCTAGACAGGAATTCGGAAATTCAAGATGATATGTAGATAGCTTTGCCCATTTTATCGAGGAGGAGAATGATCAACCTAAGAATGATTAATTCTAAACTTGTATATATACAGAAAAGCCTAGACAAGCTATCAGTTTTGAAATGAATTGGTATAAAACTGAATACAAAACAAGATTCCTTAGGGTTATAATCGAAGTTCTGCGGAAGGTGCATCTCTTCGTAGTTCGTATGTATATGCAATTGACATTTTCCTACTTCACGTCACAGTCCTCTAATCAACGTGATATAAATTTGCGTCAAGGTATTCAGAGTAAAGATATAGACGTATATTATGCATGTGCATATGCATACCATCGTACGCGATATTTCGCGCACCGCGAATCATTATGTAAATCGAACTGTTGGTCCCGCTACCCAGTTTTCTGTGTCGAATAGCTGTATAACAGTGCCTCGCCGGATCTGAGCTTCATTTTTGTTGGCATTTCTTTGTAACTTTGTTTCTCTTTCTTCCATTTTCTACTGCTTTGCATCAATAACGAATGTGTATTCACTTTTTTCCAATTATAAACGCTGAAGTACAAGTTTATCAATCAATAAGCTTACCAAAAATATCACCTCAGCACTTGAAAGTAGATGTTGAACGTCATTATGCATTGGAAAAATCCCCTGCCTTGTACCGAGCTTCGGTCGTGTTGAAATATACTTTCCACAGAATTGTCGCTAAAGTGTGGAATTTTCCTCCCTTGAAATTTCGATGCGAATTAATCTATTCTCATATACATATTTACTTATGTTGAAGTGTTTGCTTTGGAGAATTTTTATTCAAACACTATTGTACCAGCATTTCAATATGTTTGAAATGTCTTACCACTTAGTTTCAGACAGTATATCTATACGGACTATACCTTTCTCTTTTCTTTTTCGAATACTCAGCGAGAATGAATCAGAGAAACAAAATTGAGAGGACTATGTAGCTATGATTCATGCATTTGTGAAAATTTAACTTCAATAGCAATAATACAATATTTACAATATGTTATTATGTAGATATTTGCAAATGTACAGATATTATGAACTTAATATAAGGGAATATATGTTTGAAAACGATTAGTTTGGTTGTGCTAATAGGAAGAATCCCGCAAGTGGAACAGTTATGATGGATCGCATTGCGCTTCTTTTTGCGTTGCCAAGTCAAACCGGATGCGATGATCTTCTCGTTGGAATAAGTAAGATGTCATTATCAATAGGGAAATATCATGAAGAATGAACAAGGGTATTAAAAAATCAGAGAAGCTGGAACGATGAAGTATACGGGTTTGGTGCACCCAATATATTATTGTTTTTATCATTATATAAGTTGGGAATGCGTATAAAAAGTCTGAATAATTGTTACTTGTTTAACTGCAGCTGTAGCTTTTACATATAATGATTATTCTGCGATGCACATACCGTTTTTGCATCTTAAATTTTTTACAATGGTTCTTTGCGGTTGCACAAATGTAATTACCAATTGGTATGATGTTTTTCCAAGTCATGGAATCAATCCAGTAGCAAGTCGAATGAAAAACGGAATATTGTCAAAATTGAAAAAGGTTTCTGGTTGAATATTTCGAATCGTTAAATAGGTCAGAAATACCATCACCAACACCAATATATTGGGTGCATGTGATAAGATTATTTCGTCCGTCAGATATATGACAACAATTAATTATTGTCATATATGGCTGTTGTTCTGAATTGAATAGCAGCGATTAGTTGGACACTAGGATGTATAACGGATTTGACAAGTGACAATGTGAAACAAATTAGAATTTGTGTGCCACTAAATCATCCATTATACCAAATCCATGAGTTAATTATCTATCCATTGATAATGTGATATTCATAAAATTTTTGTGCATATGCATGTTTGTTCCGTAGATATTTTTGTGTCAACTCATATGAATGTGTAAATCGAAAATTCCTATACATATACAACGGAAATAAGAAAATGCGGAGAAGAATTCCTGTGTGGGTGTTACGAAACTGGGTGAATTGAAGAATGTGTTACATATAACAAAACTTCAGGCATGGAAAAATAGGTACCTCCGATGGGTCGACAGGTGACTGGATTAATCTATTGGAAATGTAACCATAACTGTGTTACTATTGGACATACGGTTCACCCCCACTATGAGATGATGCAGGCTATATAGAAGACCCCGCGTACGATTTCATCTTCAGAACTGAAAGTCAGTGTCACAGAAGTCTAACTCAGAAGTTACAAGTGAGTATTCATTATTGTTTATACGCTTTCTCAATTGCCATCCCTCATATTCGGAAAAACATCATCACAAAATCTCGTAATATTGCAACACCCATATTTTCAAAACAATACCATTGTCATCAAAAGATCGTACCGCAATTACTTTCGTTATTGCTTTTCCATCTTTATTTTTATCAATACACCATATCAATTGACATTTGGTATGTTTGAATAATTATATCCCTTATTATCAAATCAGTGTTTCACAATAAACGGGTCTTTATTTTCTTGCTTGCAAAGAATCTTTCAAATTTTTGCAATACGTTCGCGACGCTATTTGGATACGTTTCTTGAATTTGAAGGATAATAATTGCGTCTATGTGCGTTGATAAAATGATGAAAAATATCCACGTAAAACGATATTTAAACGCTACTTCAGAATTAATTTCAATTACGTATAGAGATAAATCTTCGTTTCGAATTTTAATCATATTGCAGTGATAGGTAATAGTAGGTCGCGACACGATTCACAAATAACGGTCCGAAGAGAGTTCAATGTACCGAGCGGGATCGGAAGTGGGCTAACGAGTGATCGTCGTGAAGTTATCGTCACATGGCCTCAACTACGCTGACCCACTTTCATGGTCAAGGTTTTCCCTCTATGATTGTGCAGTTAGCCATAGTATACATCTTTATATATACATATATAATTCACAACTAAAGCCATTATATTCACGTATCAGATGATAGATCTGTTCATATCGCAGTATCATCACCATCATACTATCATAACAAAAATTATATTAAACAACTCCATTCTCTCACTCGGCTCCATATAATGATGGGGGAGCAAAACATATTTGAGATTTCTCTCTAGCACACCCCTCAAATCTTGTTTGATGTTAATAATCATTATTTGCTGTTGATCGTTAGAGCCTTATCTCGGCTCTAAGTATTATAGAGAAAAATAGAGGATGGCGATGTAGAGGCGAATAGGTTGATGTTATTGTAAGAATGTAGTTGGAAGTGACGCAATAGAAATTTCATGAAATTGTGCTTATGTGTTTTAGAATGAAGTACAACAAATTTATCGCTCTTTGCTTCGTGGCTATCACTGTATGTCAGGCCGCAACATTGCCACAACATCCTGTGTATACTCCCGAGCTGTATTCCCAACACTCTGGAGAGCAGATTAGTATTGAGAGAAAATTTGCTGAAAAACCGAATGCCTCAAAGAAGGTTGCGCTTGATGACATCGAAGTTGCCGGATCGAATCAGGTGCGGATAATATGCGCTGTCAAACAAACTTTACAATGCATAATTTTGATGAAATGTTTCTCTCCGCTTATATTTTCTCGTTCGGTTCATTCACTATTGTCTCACCCTCGCATACAACCGTTGATGATCTTATTCATTCTAGGAGAGTGGCGTTACGGGTTTCTCGTGGTCCAATATGTTGGGAATGCTAATGCAGATGTTGCTGGGACACCCTACTGGTGTTACTGGTCCCAGCAAAAATGACATTGATGATGGAGTCCCAGCTAGTCCGTGGGCGAATCTTCTGTCTGTTGGGCTCCGAGTTTTGACTGCAATTCTTGGTGGTACCCAACAGCCTGTCGATGGGATTGACAAAGTCGACAACCAAGGAAATCCTATGCACGTGAGTGAATGAATAATATTCTTTTTTTTTCGAATATATCATCGTTTGTGATCGTATAGTAGTTACTAATGAAAGTATATATTCATCGTTAGAGAATGTTCATTGTCAAAGAACTGTACATTATTATATCTTGTCTTTGTCTCACACGTATGTGTATATACTTCAGTTAATTTAGTGAATGTCCATCCCAATTATAGGACAATTTGGAGACTGGGATGGCCTCGCTTTCACCTGAAATCACCCTAATAGCACTCATAACTTGTTAAGAATACTTTTTCAAAAACTCACTCCTCCCTTATCATTTTTGTCCATTCACTTATTTGCTATTAATATTCATAATAATTCATATTTTTATTCTCTTCTGTTGCAAATCTCTCCCCACTGCTGGTAGTATGTCTTCCTGTTAGTTAAATCCTTGAAAAAAAATGCGAAATTCAGTTTGAGCATGTGTATATACATAATATAGTATATAATATAGTACATGGTATTCAGTTGCTTAGAGTGCGCCTCCACGGGTCATAATCCATTATAAATGCATGCCAAAATCGAAACATTTCAACGACTATTGGTCCGAGTAAGGTTGGCCAAGGATATCGATAAGTAGTCATAGTTACAAAAAAATGCGTCAGAAAATAGATACCGACTTAGTGTATAATAAGCGATGGAATTCAATAAACGTACACGGAAACTAAGATTTAAAGTGTGTGATCTGAAATGAAGGAATAGTGTGGAAATCATAGTGTCCCCCAAAAACAGGGAATATATTTCTTCATTATCAATCAGAAAGAGAGAGAAAGGGCATACAAACAAATATTGCTGGTGTCGGTTGTTTAGGGCGTATTGACAGCGGTGCTGGGTGCCTTCCTAGGACACAGCAGAAATCCCGATCAGGTGATTGTCATGGCTAAACAGGCTTCTGAGGTTAGTATCATTTATATTTGCAGGTCAGAAACCTTCTATTGTTATCATATACCATCTCATTTATGGTAATAATATGATGTAAAGAAATTAAATTGCAACAACTAATCCTGTTCTAATATCCTCCTGTCTATCTATATGCTTACCCAATTCAATCCTAAAAGCCTTCATATTCACTCCTGTTTACTTATTTTCCGCTTTCACGTAAACACGTCACGGTGAAGTGCGGCGGTAACATTTCGCTGAACAACAAAATTATATTCTGCTCTAATTTAGAACATTGTAGAACATGTAAATTCTGTACAAACACAGATAATAATAGTTTAATTGCGTCAAATATGGAATTTCTTAGACATTTCATCGAAAAATAATCGTATTCTTTATTGTATACATGTATTTACGCTTTTGTCTGTGATATAAATCAGAATGAATGTCAACACTGGCAGCAATAAAACAGAAACAATGACCACCCATGCCATGACTACTACTATTTAATTTTTTTTTCACAGTTCATCAACATTGTGATGAATCTCTTGGATGCTCTGAAAACATCCTTCTCCCAACGTTCATCTACAGCACGTACAATTGGAAAACGAGATACTATTTCTGAGGCGGGCGTCGCTTCCATTTCAATGTTAAAGGTGAACTAACAAAACATGGAATCATTTTCTGGTTTTTGAAATCATTTTATGGATCATCTTTTATTGTTTGATGGAAGCTCTGAGCGAAATTCCGGATTGTTCAAAACTTTATACGCTTTCAAAGTACATCCACAATGAAAATGAATGAATCTAAAATCTTTATCTTCTTTCGCCAGGGTTATATGCGATCAATGAAGTCGTTTAATCATATCGGACGTAGTGAAGATGAAGGTCAACGGGGATGCGCTGAACGGGCACTTTGCGAAGCCAGCGCTGAATGTGTTGCAGATACACATGGCACCTCAACCATATTCTGCCAACTTGGATCCTATGCAACGAGTTATCTTTTACAGCGACAAAGTGGAGTTGGTTTCGAAGCACTCTATGAGGCAGGAAGACGGGGACGATCTGGTGAAGACTGCAGAGGACTATTCATGGACTGTAACGCTATTTGAGCTCTACTATATATATAAGTATCATAATGTTTATTTATCGAACAGGTTCTAATAGCAAATAAATGAATCAATGTGGTCTGATAAAGGGTCTATCATGATTCAAATATAAACTCCGAATTAATTTCAGATGAAATATTAAAAAAGCAATTCAATAGTGCGATTGAAACAAAGTATGTTGTAGACTGAATGTACTTCAAAGTTTATAGAAAAACACGGAGATTTGGGTTCAATTGAATTTGATTGAGTCCAGATATTAAATCATTTGACTCCATACTATTCATAGTTTGATCAAATATATATGCATAGACATAAATTTGAAGTTGAATATAGGTGGTGGAAGTCGGAAATTGTCTCATGTACAATTTTATTCATTACCACAGTAGTTCAGCATTCAGTTTGTATTCGATTCATCCCCCAATAACATCTCATAATGCGTTACTTTGTCCCATTCGTTTCTTCTGAATTTGAATACTCAAACCGCTGTAAATACTCACTATCATCATTGTACTGCAATACGCAGGAACACAGAGACAAACATCTATGTAGTTAAAGTTATGTATTTTATAGGTAATTGTATTTTCATTAGAATATTGATGTAGAAAACTTTATCACACAAATATATAAAGGTCTACCTGAAATAAGTTGTATGAACGTGTACTACAATTGTAATCAATGAAGATATAAGTCTAATTTACCGTTATTTCAACTTGGTTTTCGTTCTTTTAATACATGTGGTTCAAACATATACTAATAACCATAGACGTTCACAGCACAGTTGTCAAACAAGATACAATCTCATACCATATTCGAGCACGACACGACAAAAATAATTACGGGAAATATCAATTATCTCCATACTGTGTTTACTTACCGCGAATATTCACGGATCCCGAAGCACCAACAACTGTGAATAAATTTTCTATTTTTTTCATCATGACAGTAAACGGAAAAAAATCGTTGTTCTTGATGATGCAATGACAGTCTTGCTTGGCACCTCCAGGTGTCCGTCTGTATACTTGCAACTCTCTCTGTAATTCCATGTTTTTTGAGTAATTGTAAAATTCGATTCTCTGGCATGACAATTCAATCGCTAATGAATTGGGGTGGGCTCGGAGATGCAGGAGACAACCCACAGCCACCAGTTGAACGATGGCACAGTGGAAGTTGGGAACAGAAATTTCATAGTCATGGTTATAGGTAAGATATTCAGTTCAGTTATCCTCTTTTATAATTGTAAGCACAAAGAGTTAATGTTTGCGTACAAAATATCATTTGTTAGTCATCACAAAGGGGGCGGTAAAGGCGGTGGAAGCAATGCTGTTCTTAGCGCATTGGCACTTTTGTCTTTTCTATTTCTCATCAATGTGATGCAGGTATCAATAGAATTAATAACGAATATACAATATATCTTAAAAGGAGTAGAGCTGGTTGAAAAAGAACAATATTTTTCAGCAATCTCTGAATGACAACAATTCTACAGCTCCAACAGCGCCCACAACGGCAGTCCTTGTCCGTGAGGGGGATGATCCAATGCTATTGAATAACCAAGAAAAGACGATGATAAAAAAGTCAAAGGGAACGGGAAGTTTTGATGCTGGTGATATTCCTGAATTACCTCATGAGATATCTCATCGAATAATGAGCCAGAACGGAAACACTTGAACATATTTTATTTCTTTTCAACGTGATATCGCTATTCATCAACACATCTTACATCTTTTTTTTTCTCTCTGGGTTTTTTCTCCATATTTACTATTATTTTTTGTGTCACTGGTTTGTTAGATCTCGCATAATATTGAGAATTTCTCTCATTTCATTCTCAGAACATGAGAAGTGTCAATAAATAACCATGATAAATATGTTCGTGTATTTCTGTATATTTGAGACAGCCTTGTGATTGCTCTCGCGATTGAATGGAATTGTCCACTCTTATGCCACCGGGTAAACGTACTAAATAATTCACGAACTAATTATATTATTATTAATAATAATAATAATAATAATAATAAGAAGAATTATAATAATAATATGGGTTTCTCTCTATATGAAAGACGAGTAATAAGAAATAGTGGGTGGATTTCCTCTCCCGGCAGTTTGAATGGTAACGATATAATCTAAACGTATTGAAACATACACACAGCTGTACCTCAAAGCCAGACAAAATTAAGTCAAAGGGATTGTCTCATAATCCAATACTATCTAGCTCTGAAAGGTAAATGTATATATCTATGGCACTGTATACGAATGAAATTTTTTATGATTTCCACACTTGCGAGTTAGAATTGAAATAAGGATTGCGAAAGAAAATAAATACCACTTATGACAATAATGTCATGCATCGAATGAAAAAATTGAGCTGTCACACAATCGAGACTATTGGAGCATATACGTATAGAGAAGAGCACAGAAAATGTTGCAACTAGATAAAGAACATTGTTTCTTTATTGCTTATTCTAATCGTTCTCGAAATAACGATAACTGTACGCCGAACTAATAGTTTCTCTCAGAGAATGATGTTCCACAATATATATATTTAATATTGAAATGCGAAGTCACATTAAAATGACTCCCACCTGAAGTTTACAATATTTCAGTCATCAAACCCACAATCAATCTCTTTGAATGAACACAGTCTAGATTAAAGTTTTCTCATGTAGAAAAATCCGCTAAAGTCGTAATGTAGGACAAACATATATTCATGTATTGTATTTGATATATTGGAAAAAAAAGGAGAACCTGACTTTCATTGAGCAGAGAAAATGATTCAAACACATTTACTATATTAATGCTTTCGTGATGATCATCATATATATATTAAGAATAATTTGTTACGATTGCTCGTCGGATTGTGTCATATTCGTTAATCATAACAAGTTTAGTCCACCAGTTTGACTCAGTTATGATAGATAAATGGGGCTCGAAGTCACATATCGAATGGATCAATATTTTGTGTTGATGTGTGATTTTATTTTTCGGGTGTCCGTATGTATGTATCTATATATTGATTTATTAATTAAGTAATTCATTCATTTATTAATTTATTTACTCATTCATTGAAGAAGCAGTAGGGAGAATTGAATGTTTTTGGTGAAGCATTATGAATTTTGTTCACGCAGGTACTTCCTGCGAAATTCTGTCTCAGTTTTATCATTTTTTTTCCACTTTCACATACCCCTCACACATAAACGCGCGCTATGAATGTGTGGCATTGATGATATTCATTTAATGTTAATGATCATAGGTGTGAATGTAATGAAATAGCTGATTCAAATCCATGTATATCGAATTAATTTCCAATTTTGCAAATATGATTGTATATTAAAACAACAAAAGTGAATCGGAAACTGAATGAAAAGTACTATGTCAGAATTATGGCGAACAGCTGCCAGTGTACGCGGAAATGAATTGAATATGGCTTTTTCATAATTGATGGCCATTATCAGTCTCCTCTTGGGATATGACACTGGATCTATTAGAATCAACGTCCAGATCCATGGCGAATGGTCTCATCGACTGAAGTGGCGCTTGGGGACCACTTGTTTCTTCAATACTCAAACTGCCTTCGAGAGAGCTATCACTGGAAATAGAGGAAAAGACTTCTACTAATCAACACGGTAAATGTAGCACATCAATATTAACGTGAACCCATAACAACCTATTTCAAATCGTACCGCAATAAATTTACCTGACGATGCTAGCGCGATCACCTGAATTTGTTGGCATTGTACAGCTTTCTCCATTACAGGCACGTTCAATATTGCTTTCACAAACAGATGAAGTTTGCGCAATGGATGGTGTGAGTGTTGTAATGATTGGGGTTACCCCCTGATAAGAAACACTCGTTGTATCGGTCGCAGCGGACTGTTGATCTCGTGACGAATATGTTTGGGAAGCTCTTTTTGCCTCTTCATGGCATTCACACCTACACTCTTCAGGTTGAACATAACTATAACCACTGCAATTTTTGATATCTTCGTCAGTACCTCGTGGAATTGTTTGAATACGTTTCGGCGCTTTCCGTCGTTCAGGAATTTCGTCGAAGTTAACCCAATTCATTGGTCGTGGTTGGACAGTTGGAGTTCTTGGAGGTACTGGTGGTGGTGGGCTTGGCGATTTCCCAGCAGCTCTTCTTACCGCATCTGGTACTACACGCTCAGCAAATTCAGTGAACGTATTGCTTGAGTGCTTTCGGGGGCTTTTCAATTTGAAACTATCCTCTCGTGGTAGAGAAATTTTCATCCGATCGCTCCGCTTCTCATCACAACATGTCTGCATGACGAATTCATCCAAAAGTGTTGGATTTATCGGCGTTGTTGATCGTGGCCTCTCAATCGGGATTGTTCTCACTTCTTGTAGCCGTTGTTTCACTGGCAGAATAGGAATGGCTACGCTTTTTTCCAATGGTAATGTAGTTGGCACGTAAGGAAGATCCTCTTCAAAACTCTCCTCGTTAAATAATCCTTTTCTTTCGTCTGGCAGCTCTTCAACCACTTTTACCACTTTATTCCGCACGAAATCAATCTCGGAATCTCTTTCAGACTCGGAACTATTATGATCCAAATCGGACAAAACGTTGGGGGTACTCATTGAACTTTCTTGAGTTTTTACTAACAAGGTTTCCGTTTTTTTTTTTAATTCATCGAATTCCTTCGAGGATTGATGAGAAGACGATGATTCATTCAGATTCTCTGTAGCATGTTCGATACTTTCGTTCGATGGGGTTATACTATCGATAATCGTAATTGAGTCATGAACATTTTTTGGCGGTAAGTCATCCCTAGGTTTTCTTTTTGGTTTAACCACTGGTCCAGGAGTTTTTTTACTTTCTATTGAATCTCTAGATGAGCCTGTAGGTATGGTTGTTGGATTATTTTCTCGTGAGGAAATTCTGGGGGTTTGCTGATTGTGTGAGGAATTTTGACATATTGAATCTCGACGATCATTTTCACAAAATGCTGTTTCAATTCTGGCTTCAGTTCGTATTTTCGTTACGGATGTTTGATGCTCAATTGATGCTTCAGTTATAATATGACCTGCTGTTGCTTCTCCATCGAAGTCATCTAATAATTTCGTAGGTGTCTCAATAGGTATGCAAACACTCTCAGAGGGCAACGCCTCTTCATAATTACGTGAATCTGCGTGAAGACTTATAAAGATGGAATCCTCATTCCTCCCAAATTTCTCATGCTCAAATCGAAATTCTACATTCCCGATGCTCTTCACAGAAGAATGTTGGTCCCTGCATATCGATTCGTGATCTAAGGTCGGTCCACTCACTTCTTCAATACTTTTTTTCCTCTCGCGTTTCTTGAACAAACTCAATGTCGATGTGAATACATTTTTATTTTTGGCACATCCCTTATCAATTGAAACTCGCTCTCTGGATTTAGATCTACTGCGTAAATTTTCTGTTGTGTCTCTGATTTTGGAAGTAATACTCCGACGGGGCCGTGAGCTTGTCATTGGCGATTCCGGACTTACAGCACTGCCATCAGCTCGAGCCTGGACAAAGGAAGAAATCTGAATAATAGCATCGTCGATCACAGAGAGTAATTGATCACTCAATGACAGACTCCATCAATTTCCTTTTACCTTGAACAAAGAGGTAAAGCTACTTTTCCTGGAGATGGATGAAGGACTTGGGGTCCTGGAACCATCCAGCTCACGCATTTTTTGATGTCTGGATAGCTTAGGGCTGGAAGTTAAACTTCCAATGATTGGTATTGTCTGAACGACGTCTTTGAAATTCTGAGCTTTTTTTCGTTTATCATTCAAATCAAGTGTTGCTGGTTTTCGTACCTCATGACTGAGCCTAGATTCTCGTTCAATATTATTTCGTTGAGGCGATGTTTTTTTGATAATCGGGACCTGAAAAAATTTGTTCCAACTGATTTAATCTTACACTGATATGTGAGATAAGTAGCCGGAATCGAAATGTGTAGGGGTAGAGTGTGCCCACTTATTGAATATTTGAAACAGATTGGAAATGTGTAGGCATGAATTCAACTCATGTCTACGTTATATTGTATTAATAGATGCTATGTTGTTTTCATACCTCAATATTGACTTTTTCCAGAACTTTTTTTGTAATCTCGACTTCTCGTTTAAATATCTCCTTCCTTTCTTCGCGGCCGCGCCGTCTCGGCTTATCTAGTGGATCAGGCTTGAAATTACCACCGACGATTGGGACTTTTATACTCTCTGGAATAACAGCCTTAGTTGTATCTGCCTCACGTTTCAGCAGTATTTTTTCCAAGTCCTCTGTCTCATGTTTTGAAGTATTAGTCTGTGTATCCGCCAAGGAAGGCTTGCTACCACAAAATGACGTTTCCAACAAACATTTGTGCGGACTTGGAGACCTTGAATTCATAAGTTAGTCATGATATGCCAATGAAAATATAGGAAAACGTCATTTTTTTACCTGGAGGATGTGGCAGAAACAACTGAAAGCCTGCCAGAAATAGCAGAGCCTTGACTACCAACGGAAGACAATCTTGATGTTCTTCCACTAATATTAAGGAGAATTATTTCGGAACAATTACTATCTTTCCGTTCTCTGTCTTGCTTCAAACTTGCGCCACACTCCGATTGTGTGCCATCTTCTTTCCGTCTCTGAGCCTTTTTTGACACCCGTTTAAGATCCTGCACGTGAATTGGATCGTGTAAATCTAGCTCTTCTGTCGAAGATCTCAAATCTTGAGCATCTTCCTTGTAACCCAGCGACAGTTTTGAACCAGGCGGTGGTTCTGCACCTATAATTTTTCATTTCGTTCCATTCTTTATTTAACGCATCCAATTTCGTAGTGTTATCTCTTATTTTTTCCTTCTTATCTATGTGCTTACCGCCAAGCAATTCACGTTCTGGTGACGATTCTCTGGAGTTATTGCTGTCTTCATGATGGGAGGAACTGCTCGCCCGACTGATGTCGATTCTCGGTGTGCTCGGAGTTTTGAGTGAACTCCCAGGCGTCACGGGGGTCATCACCTCTATGATTCCTGGCATTCGTATTGTCGATTCACCCTGCATTATAATTCAAAGTATAAGCATTCCTTAATGCACACCGTAGAAGGCTCAATCATTCTTTCTGAAATGTTTTTAAAATATTTATATGTTTTTCGCTGTATGGAATTATAGTTCAAGCAAGCTACAGTAAAGCAAAAGAAATTCCGCTTTCCCCAATAAATATAAACGAAATTTTCCTTCATTCGAATTCCAACAATTTAGTTTTTCGAACAACAGCTCTGAGCAGCAACTGCATATATATGCTGCAATACATATTATTTGTAAATTGACCTAAACACAATTTCTAATGAACCTTCTAATTCTCGAGTTTTCATCATAATGATGGATAGGAATCACCACGATAACAAGGTGAGACATCACCCATCTCCTGCTCTTCCACCTCTTCCTTCATTCAACTTGAGAACGTCCATCAACAAAAAATTCGGAACGAAATGATGCATTTTTCCAATGTTCAGTAACTATCACCCTTACCATTAGATTTTCACGTTCGTGTATTTGTCCTTATCTCACGCATGATAAAATAAACATTGGAGTGTGATTTGCATTTAAGGGCTCTTCGAATAAAGCTTGAATTGAATATACTTTGCTCTATTTTTTATCCGGCCTCCAACTCAACTCACGTTTTCCACTTCATCAGAAAGATCCTCGAAAGATGCTATCGGTGCCGGTCCAAGTTTTCTCTGTCGATTGCCACTCGGTGATCCCGACGCCATTCTATGCGAATAACGATTTCAATCCTCAACACAGGAAACGATGGTCATCACGTTTCTGCAATAGAACATTAAGGATCTAATTAGTGTGTACAGAGTGCAATGATACCAATATTCATTTGTGGCACAGGTGACGTCTGTATCGTACACGACAAACATGTGATACGTAGATGAGCAGTATTTATCAAATCAAACTTGCATTGTACTGATATGCAGACGTATCAGAAGTTCACATTTATAGTGAAATCGCACTCAGTTGTGGTAGAAAACCCCGTATTGGAAGGAAAATTGTGAATTGATTCATCAGATGGCATGTGTTTGCTATTGCATCGTATACAGCATTTTTATCTATAATTTGAATGAGGCCAGTTAACCATTGCCCATCGATCTTCTCAACTACTTCGTGGAATTTCACGTTATACAATGAACCGTATCTTTGTATCTAGGTCATAAACTACAACTGTTCCAATAATTGATCGTTCAAGGAAACCACAGCTTATCTTATAAATGCGTCGCCATCGCAGAATAAAAATTCAATTTGATTCTAATAATTATGTTAGATTCTCGAAATACTTTAGGCGTGACAGTATAACTCGCATATTCGCGTGCGCGTGCTCAATCTACTGGTACATAGATTTCCATTCTAGTAAAAATACATAATGGAGGAGAGAAAGAAAGCAATAAAGATAAAAATAGATGTACAGGAAGTGAAGAAGAAGTAATCAAAGCTGTAGTAAATGATTGAGTGTTTAGATTAATTGGATGTTATGATTACACTCACGATGGTTTTGGTAGTACATCTTGGCTGAAAGAATGGTGAGAATCGATCGGTTATTATTTTAGGGCTGTAGTGTATGAGGCATCAAGTATATCATCTTTCAATAGAATACTATACAGAATGCTGAAATTTTTTTCACTTGCGATGAAATGTATCGTTTGTTTCCCTCATTCCGTTTGTGGTTTTTGTTGTCCAAATTTCTTTCCTCCAATTTGTCGTCTTCATTTCATGTCAACAGAACAAGACCAGAACCAGAAGTAGTCCGAATGAACGTTGACGTGCTGAGAAGTATGTGTATATGATAAAACTCCCGTTCTAATAGTACACAATGTCTTTCCGTGAAGCGACATTTAATTATCAAATTTACTTTTGACAATAGAATCGCACTTAACCTCCTTTTTTCACCCTCATTTGCCTGACTCGGCAACTTCATTTAGGATTGATTTGTTGAAATACACAACACCCTCGACACAGAAGTAAGCATCTCCATTCCACATATATCGTTCACTGAAACGTACAACTCAGCTCACTGACGTCTCGTTCACTAGTCCTCAACGTCAACCCCTTCCCGCGCCACCTGCAAAGCAGTCAACGTGAATAATATAAACGGTAAACGTGTTGGATGGGGCTGAACCGTAGTCGATTCACACTGCCTGGACTCAGCGGAATCCGCTGCAGTCTGAGGGTGAAACATGTAAAGCTGTGTGGCGCTGTGTGGAGTTGGAGCGAACGGTGGTGATCAACATTGGTGCGGGTGATACTAATGGAGTTGAAACACAAGATATGCAACATGGCGCCAGCAGTCAAACTTGGTCGTGACACTAAAATCGATCGTACCATCACCACATGGAGAAGAGTATATAGGGATGAAATTGACACGTAATCAGATTGTATAATAGTCAATAATCGATTATATTTGCGATCAACTAGTGCATGCGAAGTACGTCATGCCCGAATACGCCATAATATGCTTCTCAAGTAAGCGGTATATACTATATATATGTCTGTTATATTTTGCTATATAAACAGACAACAGAAGTTCATATCAACGACTCATTACTCACCATGGCTCACATTTATGCCAGCACAAGAATGAGAAGTTGAGGTGGTGAATCATTAAAAATTATTCATATATATTAGCAGCCAGAGGGCTACATCATTAAAAATCACAAATTGAAGGAAATACGGAGACAGCATAAACTATTGAGATTCCCACTCGGATTTTGGGGCAGGTTTATACTTCGATCAAATCAGCCCGAGCTTAATTATTTCTTATGGAATGTGTAATAAATATCACTTGGGGGTAGTTTACGTATATATATATATCACGATCCTATGCTGGGAATGTAGACGTGTATCCCTCGAACGTGTATCCAAGCACAGATGTACGTTCAAGGTATTTGAATTTTTCCTTCTTAACGCGAAAACATCTTGTTCTGCAGTCATTCAGTGGAATTCAATTAAATATGGCTATATTTAACATATTTATTGTCTTACAAACAGTTGTTCCACTACATAAAGAAACATAAACACAAAAAAAAAATAATTTTTCTACAGAATCGCAATGAATTAAAAACTGATTGAGAAGTCCAAATGGTGACACATTATTATACAAAAATAGTAGTCTACTCTCTTGTTGACCACATAGACTTCTCTTTTTGCATGAATTCATCTCAATGTTAAATATTCAATAACTACTTGAATTGTTAGTCGTTTGTTTGCTCCTCACGAATGTGTTTTTGTGATGAAATCTTCATTTACGTCCAATGGTGAATGCAAATGATATGCTCTGATCGTTTCCAAAACTGAACGAACATTCAAGAATTTCTCTATGGTATGTCGTTGGTGTTTCGTGCTCCATATCTTTTTATTTTCATCATCATCACGATGGCCTACGATGAAAATCGTGAAAACACAATTTCAGAAATCTCATAATTTTGCAGCGTCTATATCCTCGCTTGTTGTTTCACGTTCACGAGCGAATAGATCATGTGTCCGATGCTGTCGACACAAAACGATTGAGCTTGCTATCAATTATTATTTCATCACCATTTCTTATGTTGTATCGATACAATTGTTTGTTTGGATATAACATTTCTTCGGGACCATATTGTGTTTTCATCACCTGAAAATCAAATTTTACGTTTGTACAAGTACCAAACCATCAATTCCGATCATCAATGCTTGCAATAATTGTCAGATTATAAGATTTATTCACTTGATCAACGTAGAAAAGTCGCATCCGGTTAGCCGAAATTTTTACCATCGACTCCAATTTGGTTTTCAATTCAAATACGGTCCTATAGACATCTACAGACCGTACCTAAATAGTGATGATTATCGTTATTATGAGGCGAAGAATAACTACTATACGGATCAGAAATAAAATGACAGTTATCCTGTCCGCCAATCCACTCACTTCGACAAGATCACCGTATGTAAATTTGACCTTCACTCGTTTTTCCGGCGTTAGGTCAACATGAACCAATGGATCTAATTTTCCATGAATACCTACTAGCATTGCATACCTGATAACATAGGAAATCGCTTTAGTATACTTACAGATGCAGGTTTGACGTAGAGAATAAAAACATCGCACATCGAATATAAAATTTTAGGCAATGCCGAAACTTGAGGTTAATAGAAATAGACTTGGACGCAATTGGTGACTGAGAGCTGAGGAGAATTTCGAATAACGTAACGATGTAGATTATATCCCTTTAAAATTGAGACATTTTCGCTATCTGCGTTTCAGGATTAAACAAATAGAAGGAAGCGAATACACATATAGTCAGATGTATATTGGATGACTGGATGTGGAATTTGCACCAAGTCGAATTAATGGATAGTTGCCTTTCTGGTCTATCTGCTTCCGGTTTGTCCATGTAATACCGAATGAATGCTCTCTCAGCGTCCTCGCGTTCCTGAGATGAAATCAATCCGCCACCATTGAGCGTTTCCACATTTGGTAGTCTGGCAATGAGAAGCTGTCGTCGTTCATGTTCTGTATACTCTCGAGGACTCTGGGAAATAAAGAGAATACAGAAGATTGAGGAAACTAGTTGCCGTATAAAATGTGCCTGTAGGTAGGTATAGGTAGATACCTCAAATAGCGGGCAGCCCTGCATACGAAGGGACTGAAGAGACGGAAACTTCGCCAGTCTTTCAACGTCATCCCATGTAGATAAAAGGGTTCCATTGACATTGAGAAATCGCAACATATTGAAGGGATTGTGAGGAAATGTAGTACAGCTACTGCTACTCTCAGATTCATTGCTGATATTACTATGGGTCTTTCGCTCTCGTAATATTCCCTCAGACCCGATAGAAATATCCGAAACTTGATGCATAATTTTTTCAACATTTTCATTTTTGTTGTTGTCGTACGGTATTTCGGCTGAACTATTACTCTGGCATGAATTTCTCTCGTCACAGTTAAAGTTTTCTTCGAGTGCAAGAGATTTTAAGGGACATTCAGCGAGAACAAGACTTGCAAGATTGGGAAATGCATAGCCGAGTTTGCAAACTTCACGCCAATCCTCTGTAGGATTCCCGGTGAAATGAAGCTTCTTTAACGACCTGTTTATATTTTCCGGCTTCTGATAGTCCAAATCCACCGTTCGGAATTCGTTTAATGATAGATGAAGTTCTTCCAAGTTGACTAAAAGTTTCACCAAATTTTGAACAGTTGTCCACGAAATTCTTGTGCCATTTAATACAATATTACGCAATGAATCATATCGACCATGCTTGATTCTCAATGCATCGGCCAAACTGTTGAAACTTAAATTAACGAATTTGATTTTTGGCATATACTGGATTATACCAAACACTTCATCCCACTGTGAGAGTTTATTCTGCGCCAAGTCCAATTCTTCTACATTTTTACATTTATTTTTTAACTTCTCGGTGTCATTCCCAGCACACTCGATGTCACAATCCTGGAGAACCAGGAGAGCAGGTACTGTATGGCGTGGGGATTTTTTCGGAATAAAAATACTAACAGACAATGCACTCTTTGGTGATCCCGAGAGCTCCGTTTCCTCATCAGTCAAGGAATTTTCAGAACACTCGGCTGTTGTATTTCCATACTTCAACTCGAGAGCCTCCAAAAGCGATGGCATTTTTATTACATTCTGAAAAAGTATAATTAATGATAGAATCACTTCATTATGTTCTTCATTCAACTATGAAATAATTGATATTGTGAACAGACTTCTTTAACGAGTTACAAATGATGATAAAAAGACAATACACTCAAGGACAGAGGAGGAGGGGAAAAAAGAAGTATATATGTATACGGAATCTTGCATTTTGCTTCACCATAATTGTTAAGGTCATAACAGTATTTT
The DNA here is from genome assembly GCA_030523045.1 of Meteorus cinctellus. Lineage (NCBI taxonomy): Eukaryota > Metazoa > Arthropoda > Insecta > Hymenoptera > Braconidae > Meteorus > Meteorus cinctellus. The sequence goes on along the minus strand of JAPYZF010000454.1, from coordinate 23,723 downwards.
TACACAAAGGACACGGCACTCAATGATGATTCTAAACGTATATCATGTAGCATTGGTGAAAGTTTTATTTCGATTCGATCTCATTTAGATATTATAGTGAATGCAGTCTCCGAGTTCCATGGAGACAAATGGATGACAAAAAGGGACTATTGTGACACATAATTTTATTGTTATTCAAGACGAAATTCATATTAGATATGAATAAATGAGAAATATTGTGCAGTGTATTAAAAATGTTTGAATGAGTCTTTTTATTTTCATGATCGTTTATATACCATCCCTATCTATTCCGATAGTGATTATATTGAGTCACCGATAATATTACACACTTTTTTCGGTATGGCATTCGTTTTGTGGCCAATGAGTGTTTGAAAAGGTGAGCTATTTTCGTTCCAGATGTCATCGTCATATATTCGAACAAAATGGATTCTGACGGACATGTATTGGATTCATTCGCAATAATAGGCTTTAAATTTTTTAATATTTAACACGGCTTGTATGTGAACCTATTCCTATCATTCTTCACTTCAGTACTCACCTCATTGACCTCATGAAGATGCAGGCTTGCAGTAATAATTAGAAGAAAGGGGAATTAAATTTAGAATTGCCATGAAAGTGTTGTTAATATATACTTATTGAGTGAATTTATATTAATATTCCAATGACTGTTCTTTTATTACATAATATCATAGACCAGCGTATACGCTACCAGCATCTAGGTCATTCTGAATTCGTCTGTTCTCCCGTCTTATGTTTTATTTGTGTTCTCTGTGTACAATGGTTGACTCTCTAAACCTATACACATCATTGCTTCAGTTCCAACAGAACGAAACCCGAAACATGTGAAAATTCCATTTTTTCTCTTGTGGTTGAAAAAAGTTATTATCCACAGCTCATGTAATGTAGCTACAGCATGCATTGCATATTACATTCATCTTCAATTTGATCTCAATTGTGTCTCGTCCAAGAAATTGAAGAAATTGTCGTCACGTATTACTGGAACTGGAGGTGAGCAGGTCGTTATACTGAAGTGCAACATCAAGACCAATCTGATTTTGAAACTTATATGCAATCTGTTACACCATGTACATTTAAGGAATGCCTAAAAATTCTCCTCAGCATCACATTCTTGATACAAATGTTATGACCGTTCAATTAAATTAGATGATAACAACTTCTATTAATTTCTCCTATGAGTCTCCTGTCTTATCTATATAATGGAGTGATCATTCGTACTGAGTAATTAAAGCATATGATGTACTATCGTTTGGTGGTGATTAAAATACCTAAACAATGTCTATCACTTTTACCATTAGAAAAATAAATTTACTTTCATTAGCCGTATTTCTACCTTATCTCATTTGCCTTTGTTCGAAAATTCATCACTCTTATAAATCTGACTAACGATCATGAAATAAAATCCCATCTGCCTTATAAAAACATACTGCTCGTACCGTCTACATATGTGGTCACTGTCTTGCATGCACATGCAACTCAATATAGTAACTGAATCGGAAAAACATATAGGTCTTGTAGATACAATGTCTGGATATACTATAGTTCATGAACGACTTCTCAGAGTCACAAATGTAAATTCAATATAAATGATCACCGATCTCGTTGCTAAAAACTACTCTCCATTTGTTGTTATATATACTTGAACCAATATAAATATCATTCCACTTTTACACATGTCGATCAATTCATTCAATCACAAATCATGAAACAATATCAACTCACTAAAAGATATCTCCTCGTATGATATAGATCCGAATTTTCGTATAGTGCTAAACATTGTGACGACCCTCTTCTGGACACTGAATAGTTGTCAGTTTATCGTCATCACTATGAGAGTAACTAATTAGACGAAACTATCATGTGAAGTATGAAATTCAAAGACTACGCGGGGAGTCAGCTGACGATTCATGTTATTATTTTTTCTTTATGTTACATAACGTAATTTACAACTGCACTTAGTGCATGTGATATTTATTATCCAGATAACATGCATGCGCATACGTATCTTCAATTTGTACAGAGCAGCCATCTTTGGAATATGTACAATAACACGTAAAATACAATAAGTGGAGAATAAAAATTCAAAAAGAACGCAGAAAAGCAAACTGTGATTTCAGATAATGACAACAGTGGCAATCGATTTATAGGTACGCACTTTGTTGTAATTTCAACTCACTTATGGTTCAATCATGATATAGTGAAAGGACCTGGCGAATCGACTTCTTATTTAATGTTAAAATCGGAACGAAGCAACACAACTCACATATATGCATAGGTAATGTAGCCATAATGTATGATGAGAGCTGTTGACATGATTTTTGAATAATAACTACTCAATACATGTGATACCTTCCATATTGCATCAATTCATCATTATTACATCGGGATATATATGAATGAGATTGATGAATTGGGTCAAAGACGATGCATTTAAATACCCAGAGGGTTTTGTCGAGAACCATCCACATATTGTACATAGAAATATAATACGTTATATATTTGTCATTTACTTACTGTTATTCGCGTTTATAATTACGTCCCCTGATGTGACAAGTCGGAAAATCCGTATGATTTCTACTCAACTTTGCTGGAGTATTCTCATATAGTCAGTATCTATTTTCATTTGACAATTTTTTGCTTTGCTATTTTCTTCTATTAATATAAATGCCCGACGTTTGCGCAATAACGCTTCTCACTTCATTGCTTTCACAATTTCATATAGATATCACAATAGCGATAGCAAATAGAAAATTACAATGGTGAAGTGAGGTGTTAACGAATAGAAAGGCATAAATACGCGAAAGATTCCGAACTACGGTACTGCACACACTGCGCGCTGTTCACTCTTCAACTGACTTCTTTGTTTAGTAAACAGAAACAGCTGTGTTCTATAGTTACATATGGCGTTGGATATATATATAGTTGGATTTGCGCGATGGTTGCGACCACTTGCGACGTTTTCGTTGCAATGTAGAGTACAGTACATAAACATATCCACATGTTCAATGTGTATCTATACAATCCAATGAATGTATGTATCAATACGAAGATATATAATAGTGGTATTCGTAATGTCGTAGAATAAAAACAACACAGATGTTGTGGGTGATAGGTACTCTTACGTAGAATAACTGAGAGAGCATAAAATATACAATGCATCATGATTCACTATTATACAATTTTCCGATTCCAGTGATGTCAACTGAATTCAGCTGGACCAAATGAAACTGAACCTTTCAACATATATCACGTTTCAGTTAGACTTTTTGCATCCAGCACTCTTTTCATATTATTTTTCAATATAATAGTTGGTTTCATACAGAAAGGAAATTAAATTTGGACACTAGATATCATAATTCTTATTGGTTTACTTCATTAAACTCAAACATATATTCCTTTATTTGTATATTCCAAGTTCAATGTTCAGGAGAGGATAACTATTCATTGTCCACGTTTTTATTTCATATTTTCGTTCATACCATACACCATGTGTATTTATGTAACAAGTTTCGAAGATTTGTCAATTTTTGGGGCTCGCATTTCGCCAATGCTATACAGCTTTTATTGAATGGTTTTGTCGCTTATCCAAAATTATATCAATCTGCGCATTTATCGATACGAAGCAACAATTTCCATCCATACCAGTGGTCATTGCCCAGTTGCGTATTATCGATTATTAATCAATCATCAATTGCTAATTATCCAATTTCATTATTTTCCATTATGTCACACACAACAATTACAGAGAATTTGTCTGTAAGACCATTTGCGACTTTTAATACATCTATTTGTCACTTCATTTATAATTATAATCAATGGAATTATCATTAATGAAAATCTTAACATCTATTGACTAGAATTCACTCCCTCAATCCATTCTCAAGAGATTGATGTCGAAACAAAACCAAAAATCGGAATAAATCTTGCATATTAATATTTTTCCGAATTTTACAATCGAAACAAATGTATGTATACAGTGATATTATATTACATTTTCATATGTTAATTGTTCAACATTTACACCGACACTATATATAAAGTATTATAATATATAAGCTTCATCATTAACATAATTGTTTCAAATTGCATCATTTGATAAAATTGATGCACTTTATTAGTTCGTGTCTTTGGTCTTCGCTGAGTTCTCATGAGAATCTTGTGAATATGACAATTGCTTGCCAAACAAAAATAATACTAAAATAAATCTTATGCCTTCCTATCGATAAACAATGTAGCACGCGATATAATTGCTGCATTAATCATTACTTATCTTACAGATTATATATTCATGCATCTTCGGTTTACCTCATGATTATATTTACGACGTAAATACGACTAGATAACATTGCATAAATCATCCGAAAATTTCAAACAATATAAGGATATGCACATGTCTTATTATTTCATTGTTAGCATACACTCTTTCTACTTTATAAATATGCCATGATTGGACGAACTAATTATGATTATATGGAATTCTTCAGTACCAGTTCGGTTCTAGCTCATCGTCAAATTTTGAAATTAAATATCGGCCCTCAAATGAGCCTTAAACAATGCTGTTACCTATCAATGCATTGCTCGATATATGTATACAAGAAATTATTTTTCAACTGATTAATTCGTTCGTGAATCATTCGAAAGCTGCAATGAAAAATAATATTGTATTGTCATTTCCTAGAAATTAATATGATCACTCTACACACATCATTTCACGGGTCCGCTATGGTTACTTTCAGATATTGTGTAATGTGTTCACATATTGTATACATGAATATACATGAGGTTTACCCAAGCTATTACTTTGAATATTATAAGCAATTTGGAATGGTTGGCAAGAGTATATTATCGAAATATATATATCGAATAGTCATTGCAATCTCTATTCTTATTCAGATATTATGTACTAATGTATAACACATTCATGAATACTGATGCTAAAATTCTCAATGTTTTCATATTAGATTTATTCCGAAGAATCAGAATCTGTATCAGCGGATTGCGCGGGTGTCTCATGTGTTTCTGTATCATTGTGTATCTCTGGAGTACTTTCTGGGATTTTTTTCGTCGCGGTTATGTAAGCACCTGGTCCTTCACCCTGAGTGTGTTCAATACCAACTCTGAAATTATTTTGTGAACCATAAAAAATATTATTCCAACATGTTCTGACTGATCACATAACGATACATGGAAAAAGAAAGAATTATCACCTGTATTCATGTCTCGAAAGATTTCTCACATATTTTTCAGGCGGATTATCACTATCACTGTTTTGGAGACTGACACTACGTGCCGTCGTATGAGAGACTTGAGTGGCTGGCATCGTGAACTCTACATAACAGTACTCGGCTAAATTTTCTGGTATCTGATCATATGAAGTCAGTGCCATCCGACACACGAGACCATGAGTTGTATAAGCTCCTGTTATCAGGTGAATTTTATATGAGAATTATTCATTTATACATATATATATATATATATATATGAAGGCAGCCATTGAACAAAGACACTGACCTTGACCCTCTTTTGGTAATCTGGGCATCCTCCAAACGATTGACCGATGCTGATGTTCATACTTTGCTTGGCCGGATGTCACTTCCATTAACTGCGGCTCTAAAGTATCAACAGCACCCAAGAATCGTTCTATTCCCTTTATCTTTCCGGTCCGTCTATGAGCTGATTTTACAGACCCATATCTGAAATGTTTTTCAACTCTGAAGAGATAGATCCAGCACTCTGGTATTGGAAATCGTACTACTACATCTTCACAAGGAATCTGTCCCAATTTGCGTGATGCAAATCCCGGAACCAAAATATCAGCTCTAAGTTCGACCTGAAAAATATTAATTTTCACATTCATGTATGCAGGTATGTGTAAACATCAATAAATTGTGAACTCTGAAGAAGAGTAATGCAACTAAAAAAAGAAAGCATTGATTTTCTCGACCATAAGTGTTGGAAAAATCTTAAATTATTTTTAATCGACTCAAACGACTATTCTCATTATTTTTGTATGTTAACATTGCTATTAATGAATCAAACAACCATCAAAGATTCTAATAATGAAAAACCATTATCTTGTTACCTTGTTGCCAGTGACACACATCACAGCTTTCAATTGCAGCGGTAATTCTCGATTTTTTGGTGGTCTTACCCGAAATCTCATTAATTCTATATAACATGCGTCCGGTGGTTTGAATCTTGTGTGTGATTCGATGAAATATGCGATCAAAAAAAATGTATTAGTCATGTAAGCAGCACAAATAATTTAGACTTTCAAAAGAAAGTATTCCATAATAGCACAAATTTTTATAATAGTACATACTTGATTATTCGAGAATTTTCGTATTCATCTTGTTGAACGCACGAATGGAATTCAACATTCTCCAACCGGATCCACTCCTCCGTAACAACAGGAATAATGTCATGCCTTCCTACAACTTCTTTCCCCTGCCGCCGCATATCATTTATACCGAGCTCTATATCGGGCATTCCTGACAGGAATCCCAAGAAGAAGAGGCGTACTCGAGCAATTTGTTTATCCACATGACCCTCAAAACTCTGTTCAACGTACAATTCATCAACTACAGTAATCTGAACTTCTTCCATTTTATACGTCAACGCACGATCTCTGTGAGCTGATAATCTAAAGAGGGATTCTTCAATAGCACACGAGAATGCTTTCATGTCCTCATAACTTTGCGAGCCCAATTTGAATAATGGTGAGATCTGTGGTGCATGTTCAACAGGCAAACCTAGTTTTTTCAGATCACTGCCAAATTCCTTGACACCCTGATAATCACCCTGAATGGCATAAGCTGCAAACTGGCTCAGTTTGTTAGTGAGTCTTTCAGCTTTCGTGACTTGTCCTGGCCTCACACCTGGTCGTTCCTTATAAAAAATATACTGAAGCTTTACTGTGAAAATTTTCCCATACTGATCAAACTGTTGTGCACCGATTTCGGACACTGAATAACAAGCCAAAAGCGGTAGCTCTTGGAATGGATCCTTATCATCCTTATTATTGAACAGCTGGAGCACTGGTGTTTCGGCTTGATGAACTAAATGTACATATATCTTCTTCCAAAATCGTTGCCCAGTGATTTTCTTCTTATTTGGTTGACGCAATTGCATTTCCCATCCATCACCCGTGTATGTTATACGCGGAAAGTCCTCAAGTGGTTGACTGACGTCTTCATCAAATAGCGGAGTAGGAGGTGTTTCCTATAATAAATAAAGATAAATCAGCCGTATATATGAAAACTGCCTATAGTCAAATAAATATCGTTTGGTACCGTGCAGTTATACTATAGTGAATCAACGTGCTTATTTATATTATATAAACTCACTTGAGAATCTGTTCGTGTCATTTCGGGGATGCCGTCTTTTTGCTCAGAAATTGGTATCACACCCTCTGCAACAAATCCAGCTGACTTATCAAAGGGATTGAACCTTGGTGATGAGTCATTATAAGCAGAATTTTGTGGACTCTTCGGTGGTGGCGCGAGGACAGGAACTGGACCAATCTCTGTCACTTCATTATTACTGCCTGTTTTTGGTTTTATGAAAACGCTAAAGTCCGGGGCTTCATCTGAATCTGCGGAGTCGGTTTTCCTAATCTTTGTAGATTCATGTGGTGAATGCGGTGACAATGCAGGTGGTGGCGGTGGAGGTGCAGTCATGCTCAGAAAAGAGTCAAAACCGTCAGTTTCGCCGAAACCAGTGGTGACAACATCTGATCCTGCAGCTGATGAGTCACCCCACACATCACTTGATGTGTCCATGGCTGTTTGCCCGGCTGGACCAAATGCGTCAAAGAAAGGATCAATAGCGGATGGTGGTTCAGCGTCAGGCACGGAAATTTTGTCAAATTTAGACACAAATGCATCGAATGTATCACCAGTAGAATCAAAAACTGTGGGTTTGATAGTGCCATAATCCACTACATCCGACTTGTTCAGCTCAGTTTCAGTGAACTCGGAACCTGGTGCAAAAGATGTTGGGATCAACATATCGTCTTTATAGGAAGAGTCCGCAGAGTCAAAACAACTAGGCAACCCTACTGATGCAAATGTATCACTTGTTGCACTCGATGGATCCTGAGGCATATCATTATTTGCCGATATAATTGAATGCAATTCACCCCCGAAAATTCCGCTTGAAGGGTGCGAAATTTGGGCACTATTCATTATTGTAATAGAACTTTCTGTCGTTTCATTCTCCGTTAAAGAATTCAAATTTACTGCCGTTGACAATTGCTCCGCCGAATTTTGCGATGATGCATCGGCAGAACCAAAAACTGAAGATATATGATGATGAATATGCATTGGTTGATCAGTTGGTATATTGGAAATCGATGAAGAACCATCAATTGCAGATGTCATCATTGGTTTAATAAACTCATCCATATCGTTATCCTCTGTCTGGTCAGCATGCACTGATACTGTTGGACTAGTCTTCGTGATACTGTATTCTTCCGTAATGCCAAATGGATTATCATGATCAATCACCATTTGATTATCAAGAATCACAGCATGTGGGCTTTCTCTATCAAGAACGGATGAAGACTGTGGGAAATTTTCAGTACCAATCGTAGATGAAGGAAAAATAGTGGATTCATCCATTTCAGAGGATGGTGCATCGAATAAATCGAAGATATTTTGGGCTTTTACCGGTTCACTAATAGACCGATTATCATCGGACATCAAGTCAGGTACGTTACCATCAACATCTAACAGATCAGCGAAACTATGTTCTGGCGTGGGTGACGGTGAGTGCATAAGTGTTGGACTCGGTGTTCGTGTAGCCTGCAGTCGATCCAGCAAATGATTCGATGTCGCGTCCATGGCTCCAGTAACGGAAAGAATAAGATCCTTGGTGTTTCTAGGCGGGGCCGGAGGATGTGGCCTGGCGGGTGGTGGTGGTCTTCTTGGAGTAGATTTCTCATTAGTTACAGTAACAAATGATTGAGGCATTTCGGAAGAACTAAATATTTCTGCTTCATGTCCTACTGAGTCGAGCTGTATCATTCCGGTGTCACTGACATCTGCGTCTGCAGCTATATCCTCCAAGAGATTTACTTGATGTTGAACAGTGGAAGTATTGACAATTATAGAGGAATCATCATGTTGTCCAGCGCTTTCGATGATATCTGTTTGGTTGACGTTTGCACCAACATGAGAGGCTATTGTTATAGGAATGCCCGAATGAGTGTCTTGTGAAGGCGATTGATAAAATGCAAACGGATTCGTTGAATCCATCGTTGGTTGGTATGTGACATTGTCAGAAAAGTCCAAAAACGGATTTTCTGCCACTGTTTGGGATATGGGCTCAACGAAATCTTGTAAAAATGGATTAGACTGGATGGTGTTTGTTGTTTCCACTTGATACTCATTGGAGAGAAACGGATTTCCGCCTTTTGAATCCATCTCTGGACGTATGCTCGGATAAATGCCGATAATTATGACTCAAAGTAAAATATCATTGGTTTTTGTTTCTGTTGTTTTTGTTCGAGCAGTATCGTTATTTTTTCATTAATTCAGATTCTAGAAGCTTGAGTTCGGTTTTCCCCGGCTCGATCACAGCAAAACTCGTGTCAAATGGATCAACACAATCGTCAAGTACATGTGACGTATTGGGCTGCGGTGTGAGAACTTTGTCCTCAAGATTTTCACTTCCCAAACTGAAAAAGTCTTGTGATTCAATTGTATCGACCACGCACGAATCAGAGGGGTCCAGATTCTCAGATAGAACTGAAATAGCGGTGTGTGTTACTTTCGATAAATCGATGGATTCAGCAATTCTAATTGGATGAACATGCGAAGTAATGCGGTTGAGTTCACTCTCCAGCTGCTTCAATTCGGCTTTCCCTGGTGGAATATTACACGCTATCGATGTATCGAAAGGGTCAGCGTATGATATTCCCTCTTCTAGTTCATCTTCAGACAATTTCGGTTCAATGCTTGGTGTCAATGATTTTGCATTCACCACGACATCCGCATCGAGCAGGCTTTCTTGACGAATTGGTTTAGATTTAACTTGATGTAATTCCTCTCCTACATCAACCACATCTGCCTCATTGTTTTCACTGTGTTCAATCACAGATTCATGAGGAATGGAAAAATTCAAATCTCTCTGCTTCACTGCACTGGCTCCAAAATCACTTTGCCTACGGCCCAAAGACGATTGGTTCTTGAATCTGGTATTGATTTTGTCCTCGCTACTACTGTGAGTGAGTGTTGTTTCTTGTTTCAATAATTCCGATTCGATGAGCTTAAGCTCAGTTTTACCTGGAGTAACTCTAGACACAAAACTAGTGTCAAATGGATCTACTTCTATGGAATGAACCGCCTCCTCTGTCACATCTTCTTCTATAGATTTTCGGGAATAATATGGTGTAAGTGGCTTTGATGCAATAGCTTTTTCCTCGTCACTAGTTATGAGTAAGTCTGGACGTTGTGATGGAGTTGGTAATTCAAAAGCAACAACTTTTCCAATAATTAATGCTTCTGGTCGTGATGGTTTCCGTTTCTGTTCATATGGAATCACATCACCAATTTCGATTTCAGATCGTGAGGGCTCCGAAGCGAAACTCGAATTTTCCGCTAGCGCATCAGCTACTGAAGTTTCTCCTTTCCTTGGATCGAAGTCATCATCCTCAAGAGTTTCAAGTTCTTCTTTATCGTCAGCTAGAAGCTCTTTCTCCAGAAATTTAAGTTCCGTTTGACCAGGTGCTGGCTCTTCGATACCGGAAGTATCAAATGGATCGATGTAAGTGATTTCTTCAGCTGGAACTATCGGTTGATCGGTGAGTTGGGTTAAGTCGGTGTTAGATTGACCCAAGAGATCGTACTCCTCTGTGAAAAATCCACCCCGCCCACCGGTTAAAGAACCTGTTTTGTATTCATGATAAATACCAGACGGATCTGTTAGCGAAATTGATACAGTTGATTCAGGTAGTTGATCGAGTTCTTGTTCGATAAACTTGAGCTCGACTTTACCAGGAACAAGATTCTCAACGAATGTTGTGTCGAATGGATCTTCTTCGTTGATAAATGTTGCAACTTCAAAACTAGCTTCAATTATTTCACCATCTACCCTGGGATCCACCGATTCTTTTTCAGCGAATGGATCGGCTGCATATTCTAACTTGACGGTGCCATCGATAGACCCATCAAAATCGAGCTCGTCATCTAAATCAGGAATCTCTTCAAGAAGTGTCTGCTCCTTGTGTACTTCAAATTCTGATATGTCTAAAGTAGCCTCCAAATCAGGTATAATCACTTTTACGTCACCGTTGGTGTGTGTTTCGGAATTCACAATTGGTGAAAGTATTGTTAAATTTATAGGTATATCAGGAACTTCTGAATCGTCATCACGATCTAACAATGTTTTCTCAACTTCAAATTGCTCAACGGAAACTTCAGATATATGTTCATCAGTACCAATATCATCTAACAACAAATTTAGTGGATGTTCCTTTCTTGGTCGTGAAATTTTACAAGTACTGACGTGATCAATACGTCCAGAGAGTACTTCTACAGCATTCCCGAGACTTACAACTTTTTTTCCGTGCTTATCAACAGTTTTGAGGACCTTATCGGCATTCGTTGTGTCGAATGGATCATCGCCTGGTTGGTCCTTAATGGGACTGTCAGGAATATAAGCTAATTGAACATCAATATTCTGTAGAACATCTACGTATGCGGTGTCAAATATGTCCTCTTCCGTAGAGTCATCCTCGTCTTCTTCATCTTCAGGAATTTCCACAAATCCTGTTTCATTCACTGATAATTTTATTTCACTAGCATTAGCTTCCTTGTCCGCAAGTTGTTGTTCAATAGGATTGCCGTCCTTGTCGAAGCCGATCCAACGTTTGGATTTATTCTTCGTTACCTCAGGACTTTCCTCGGGTTTTGCCTCCTCGAGAATTGGAGTTTTCCGTTGAAAAAATGACGTAGACTTGATGCGATCTAAATCACCTTGAGTCTTCTTCAAAACGGAATCGATGCCTGCAGTTAGGGCTTGAAATTTTTTCCACTCGTCCGATCCACCAGCTCCAGCTCCACCACCACTACTCTGAGCATCAACTTCAGATGAAGCTGTGACAAGGGCCTCCGCCCGCTCACGCCTGTAACGTTCAAGCTCTTCCGGATCGAACTCTTCGTCCTCCCCGTCTTTCTTTCCCTTCTTCTGCTTTTTTTTTTTCTTCAAGCCCTTGTGCATCAGCTTGTGCATCCTCTAGAAGCTATCACGGTGTGAGAGAGGCCCCTGTAAAGTATTTTTTTTTCTCAGATCATTGTTATTAGCAACAGTTATTGCCAAACACAAAATAGAAAAACTGCCGAAAGTAAGAACCGTGTACAGTCCATACGTGGAGCACAATATATGCGATCCATTATTTCGTATGAATGATCTCTACATTAAAACGTTCATTCTCTTCTCATGAATGTATGCTAAAATAATCCGTGCTTCAATTTATGCATATCAATAAAATATATATCTTCATGCAGAGATATCATTTGTTCATTCCTTAGCGTAACATAAATCGTCACTCTCGATATGTTATCATATATGTGTATGATCGATCCCGGCACCTTACAGAAAAAAAGGGGATAAATGAGAGCTCTGAAGAATTCTTGGAGGTTTGTTTGACGCCCATGATAATATCGAGAACTTTATTGCAAATTTGGAAGATGTAAGGCAAAAAACTGAATTTGACCCACTTAGTTATTCGATATGCCGGCAGCATATTCTGTTCCAACTTTATCGATTATGTTCGGGCTAGAATTGGAGTGCGACGACGACGCCAAAAAAACGATAAAAGGATCATTGTTAATTCAGAAACAGCTCGAAAAAGAATCATTCAATAGAAGATAAATCACGCATTCTTATGATAATTAAAGTGGAAAGTAAGCTCACATAAATACGATCAATGTAAATGACCGGTATTTCGTCATTTCCTATGATTATAATCTAAAATTTTTATCTTTCTATTTTCTTTGTCTTTTCTTACTTTTCTATTTCAACTTACGAATCAAGCCTCATAAGGTCCATTTGTATATCGCACATTGTCTCTGTATCATCATCCTTCAAGCTCAAGCACCATTCGATAAGAGAGATGGTGGCAACTGTCGTAGTAATAAAACGATTAATAGTTCAGATGGACTCGAATTATACAAAGAACTAACTCGCCAGTGTCTTCACCAACTGTTCACGTACTGTGTACCAGTAATATTTAATATTTTCCAACTACTAGCGCATGTTGAGCGATGGACAATGATTGAGCGGTCTTCTACACACAACAAAATGGAACAAGAAGACACTACCTCTTGACGATAGTGACTCACCTAGTACACTCCGACAGTCCGAGCTATTTCCAGCATCGATCTGTCCACGGAGAATGCGCGCACATCCCCTGTGCCTGATTGCATATAGCGCTATGCCCAATATGATGAAAAGTAGAAGAGACGAAAAATGTTCAAAAGGGAAATCTGTGTTATATAGTTGAGACCGTGTATAAGCTTACGTATTTATGATGAAAAATAAAACAACTGAAGAAGAGCATGAAGAAGTACTGAAGCCAATATGAACACCATAAGACGGCATTTTACCAAGTGCTCCTCCCTATGGTCGACTAAATATATAGCTAACAGTCTTCAAAAATGTGATCCCAGCAAATACAGCTATTTCATACATAGTCATGTTCATTTCGAGACATTTGTTTAGATGTGTGAATAGACTAGTTCTCATTATATTTGTATCATTGCCCTATTTCCACGAAAATCTCGAAAGACGATTTACCCATAGTTGAGATAATGCTAGGCATACACTACATACTAAATCACTGAACGCATGCGCATCTTGAAATTCATACGGATCAATCATACATAGATATTAAATTAAAATGCCACAACGGTTAATTCATATCAACATGAGGCTAGCATTTATGGAACATTCAACTAATATATTCCATGTGTGTTTCCCAATATCAATCATTAATGAATTAATAGAGGAATAGTGATTGGATTATTGTCACTCGTTACATTCATGATTGTTGAAATAGTTACGATTAACAAGACTAATTTTCTGAGCTGAATCATCAAACCTTCCTTACGAACTAACTATCGTTGACTTCACAAGCTCGAACCATCTCGAATTGAATGTGGTGAATAGTGTTGATATCTTATAGAGATCATGAGAAAGTCTCATGTCGGTGACGAGCATTAGAATATATGTTGAAACAGTGGCCATAATACGATATGCATTACAAAAGTTTTAAAATTATTTTATTCCAGAATAGAAGTAACTGATATACAGTTGTACGCATTCCGAACCGAATTATTCAAGTAACCATTTGCTCACATCTTTCTACAAATAATAAATGTATATTTCTAAGATATTTCACAATATATTCATTATTCTCCTGCATTTCTCCTCTTATCTATTTGAGGACATTCCCAATCAATAGACTTTTGATTAATCTCACCTTATCATACTACATGTCCGTGTACACAATATCTCTTTTCGATAATTCATCCTCGACAATGATGCATGTCATTTACATCATCGATATCAACATATTAGCAGGTCACGCCATGATTTACTTAGAATCAAATTGGTCCCGCTGATTCAATATGCCTATGGTATATGTAGGAACAACCAACATTTTGAGCTACTACTTTAATACTGAGAATTATTTTTCAATTGGAAAATTTTCAATCAATAAGAAATCTTCATGTTCATTTTATTGTAGACGAAAAATATATCTCTTCAACAACATTTAATGGAAACTCCCCAACGAAGATGAAATTAAAAACGATTATCATTGTCATCATCATTTTCCAATGATTTTTTTTTCATAATTATAAAGTTTTCCCATTTTGCAATTAACGTACTACGACGTCTCGGATTCAGTTTGTGTTTGTTAATGTGATCTTTATCAAACTCATCGTCATTTAGAGTATTGGACGATGTGCCACTTTGCAAGGAATTCGATCCATCATAAATATCCGAATCATTGTCATTATCGTTCCCAATATCCAACAAATTTGGCTGTGACTTTGCGTGTATGCTCGACCTCATTAACCTGTAGAAGAAATAGTGATGTGAAAGTAGCAATCATGAATAATGCATTTTTTATGGCATATGGAAAACAAAATACACATGCCTTAATTCATTTTCGCGTTCTTTCATTTCCTTAAGTTCTTTTTGAATTTTTTCCTCTATTGGAACGTAACCTTTTCTTGTTGGTGGCCTCTTCGGTTCATCATCAAGTTGCAACTGTACAGATAAACTTCTTCCAAATGCCTTCACACTTAGAGGATTGAGGATGATCGTAGGGGTTATCGATTGAGTCGCGTTTTCGGAATCTGGCAGTCGAGATGTATTGTAAATTTTACCGCGCGTAGCTAAGAACCTATGCATAAGACCCTTTTGACTCGGGCTTGTGGCGAATCGGAGTGGAGTTGATGTTGTACGCGCTGATAACACACCATTCGTCATTTTTGGCGTTGAATAAGGTATAGAAGGTAGTGAAGCTATTGATGACTCCAAAGTATGCGGTACTGATGTTGCTCTCCTCAACTTCCCTGATATGAGCGTTTGTGGTATGTAATAAACCTTTAAATTCAACGTATTGTTAACAAAAAACACATATATAGGGTGCAACTCTAATCTCATTATCGAAAAGTTCAGTAAACTGACTACAATATATGTTTTGGAATGATACGTTTTGAATTCGCGAAATGACTGCTATATTTGATGATAATATTCTCATTGGTATAAACGTGAAAAGTTTCCTCACTACTGATGAGTAAAAAGTTCTAATTGAATATCTTGTTAAATTAATCGAACACCAATTATGCTATTCTGTTGAAGAATGACTTTATAATTCCATTCAAGTAAAAATTTGACATATATCAGTCATTATCTTGACTGTTCTCGAAATTCCCCCCCTCACATATATATATATATATATTTGTATGTATACTGAATATGAAATATTTATGGCAGACAATATACATTACAATCGTCATATATAACATGATATAAAATGTCAGAAAAATGATTGAAAATGGTGAGCATACATATTTAAAAATATTTCAAATATCCTGCCACGTAATGACCGATCGTTTACGTACTCAAGTGGAATGCAACTTCAAGAATATTCAGTCTATTATAAAGGGTCTAATATATGATCATGAGTTATATGTACAATTCATCAAATAATTCCAATCGACGAAACGTTAATCACCGTGATATATTTATAAAAAAAGACTAATATAACAATTGAGAATATACTTTTTCTTACCTTGGAATGCACTGCCTCGTCCGAAGTTGTTTGGAGATTACCGATTTCTCGCAGTTCGTGTTCCCGCACAGTGACCTCTTCTATCTCTCGCTGAATTCTATCAGTTGCTCTTCTCAATTGCTCCTGTCTATTATCAACCTGAGAAGTATTAGAAAACATATATATATATATATATATATATGTATGTATAGGATTGCTATTGTACTGCGAACTGCCCTTAGTAAACGTGACGCAGGCCACTGACGACAAGGAATGCTGTAAAGTCGATGAGACGATACACGCACTCGAACTAACTGTAACTTAGGCCTGTTACTTTCCTATAAAAATGGGCCAGACAACCTTCTTACATACGTTCAGTCCATTGTAAATACATCTACTAACTACCAATGGTTAATATCCATAGATTTGTCTCGTGCCAGCCAAACAATTGGGATTCCAACTTTATATTTTCCTAAATGTCTCGATGTACAACAATTCCATTGAATCTCATCAACAGTAAAAGTTGACTTGGTTACTCCGGGTGTATTGGCGTATGAATCAAACATCGAATTTTCTCCCAATAATCTACTCGTATCCCGAATTACACATGATCAAATGATGAGTCATTTCTTATTACCCTTGCAAAAAACAACAATGTGAAAATTCTTCCATAAAACCAATCCAAGGACAGTGATAACTATATATGCAGAGTATATATTATGTGCATGGTATGAGGCTGATGATGGGGGTCAAGGTCAGGGGTCATGAGTGGTCATGTGACGGCAAGTTCACCAACATATATGAGCAAATAACTACCGCGTACTCATATTAAAGTGACACAAATTAGATAATGTGTTGAAAGATTGTTCATATCTGAATCGCAGCTCCTCACGTTCTCAATCATTCCCCCCAAATGATTAATCTCCCCAATTCGCTAACTATCCCATAATATAACAATGAAATCTGGTGTGATTCCAAAGCCAAATGTGCCCACACAGATGTACAGGTGAATTGCTATGAACACAGGTATAGTTACCTCCATTTTCATTTCACAATGGCTGGGCGCTTGAAGTTGGAAAATAAACTGAGGCGCTTACTATCAGTCGGCAGGTTGTTATAGGTACTGATCCACTATGAGATAGTAACTACCAGTGCCTTTTTTTTCCTCCTGGTTTTTATCTGATGACGGAGAGCGATGTTCATATCGGCTGATATAAGCAGCCGCTTATCAATTACGTCACCCACTCAATTTTTTAATATGTATATATATATACATTAGCATTTATCTGTGTATTCATATGTATGCATGCATCTATGTATGTATGTTGTATGTAAAACAATCATCTTCGTGGCCGAAGCTATTCTATGTGTTTAATATTGGCAGAGAAAAATTAGGACAAGAGATAAACAAACACACTGACACAATGACAGTAGTACCTGTCGGCTTTGTTGCGTGGCATAGTTATATCAACACTCTAAACTAAATTGCCATTATCAAGAGGAATTATTGCCCTCTTCTATACACAAACTGTTCCCCAAACGAATGAAAATATGATAAACAAATTGTACCTATAACAATTGTTGCCCTATCATTTAGTTGAGTCGAATATTTAAAAGAATCAACTGAGTAATCTCCACTCTGACAATTATCACAATATGTTTGAAGCAAAATTTCACCGTACGTTTTCGTATGTATACTGTTGCAACTGTGATTTCCATAAACTGATTGTATTGAATGAACACTCATTTCTCAACACTTATTTAGGGATTATTCTGAATTGATCAGTATATACAAACGAAAGACTATGGTGGAAATGCAATTTTCAAGCTTCTCGACATTGCAATCAATTATACCTCAATATATCATCATTCCATTCATACATATAGTAAATGTCTGTTTATGATAGAATCTATCAGAGTCGATGGGAGATACTTGCTGTCAGTGTGACAGTGGAATTGTAGGTTATGTATCAATATATATGTTGCATTACTGAATCAATGCTAAATAGGGGCATTACTCAATAAAACTGGACACAAATAATATAGGTATCCATCTTTTATTTTCAAAATTAGAATATAAAATATTGATTTATTACGATGAAATCATCAATATATTTGTAAATGGAATGCGGTATCATTTCCACTCGATCGATATACATATTTGATTGATTTCATTCAGCATCTCAATCGATACCTATATATAAAAAAAAATGTGTCGGGTACGAATTTCAGCTATTCATTTATCTAATCACCATTCATTTTAAAATCATTAAAAAAATAAATCAGACATTTAAATAATTTTACTAAAGACCCTACTGAGGAAACATACAATATTGAAATTGCGCAACACACTCAAATCAAGACTAGCTTACTTGCATGTTAAGGAGTACATTTCACATTAGGCCCAGTCATTCAATGCATCAACTTTAGCTTCACTTTCACTCGCACCGTAAGTATTATCATCGGGAAGAAAAAACGTAGAGAAGAAAAATAAAAATGAAAAAACGGGAAAAACATACGGATTATTCATCGTACGTTAAATTCATGACACAGGAATATGAAAATATACGAATATTATATGTATAAAAAAGAGAATGCTTTATACAGTTCCTGCACAATTACCGTCATTCTATCCATCTCATCTATGACATATACATATATGTTCATTTTAAGCCGCACGTTCGTTCAATCTCATTAGAATGATGCACTTTAGATTATAGAGATTTTGGAATGTGTCAATTTTTTGAATCAACTCCTGGTATTCCTATTGAATTCTTCGCTCAACGCTTCGAAATCGAGTTCCGCATCCAAATTCGAATTATTCGTCATTAAATTAGTATCCAAAATACTGTCCGGCATAATATTTTTGAGTCTTTCGGAAACCAACTCATCGACTAAATTGGATTGATCTACTAAATGCAATTGCTCTACTAATTTCTCATCCATTATCAAATGCTTATCTATAACCTCACCATTACTCAATATATCTAAATCATAATTGGTCATTTTTGATATATCTAAATTACCAGCACTACCGAATATATTAGAATTATCACATGTTGCAGTCATAATGGGGACGGCATTTTGGATAACGGACATATCATTAGATGACTTGTGTTCATCTTTCGTAGTGGCGATGCATGCCTTGGCATTCACGCAATCACTGTCGGTATTGGATACAGGAATTATTTTTGAGATGAGTTTTTGAAAACCCTTGGCGAATGTATGGGTTGCTTCACTCATATTTTCAAAGGCATCTTGGGGTTTCTGAAATATTTGCAATTCTTCTTCATGGTAGGTATCCACATTTCCATTTTTAAGTTTAACAAAACCCTGCTGGATCGGTTCCAACTTGATAAATGTCTGGGGTGATGAGCCTGCTTTAGACTGTTCGTAGTTCTCCTCGAGTTTTGGAAAAACTGATGTTGTGAAGTTCGAAACATCGATATTGTGGTCTACCCCTATCATCTTCTTGAATGATGAATTTTGAGAACTGTTGATGTCGATTTTTTGAAAACCGGGATTGTCCGATATTTGACTCTGAATTTCAGTGTTTGATATCAAAAGCTTCGATACATTGTTAGTTTTACTCACTTCTGATGTGATTAGGCCTGAAACTCTCGGCACCAATGTTAACGCAGTCAAAACTTCAGGGCAATTTGCATTGATTGAATCGAGATTTCTTTCAGTCAAAAAATTTGATCGCATATTCGTATCAGGTATTCCGGAAAGTTCATTAGATAGTCGCTCTTTGATATTTTCCCCGCCCGTATCATCATTCACCTTCAAGACTTTTGTCGGAGGCTCTTCTGATGCAGACGACACTGACGACGTCGAAGACGACGAAGACGATAATGATGTTGTCATTGTTGATGTATTATAAAAATCAGTAGATTTATTGAAAGCATCATCTTTTACATAATACAAACCGGCCGAGAGACCTAAAGTATCGCAGAGTGATTTGTCGTCTAGCTTTATGGTATTTTCATATTTTTCTTCATTATTTACAGGTGCTAGCATGATATTGACTTGTTCACGTGTCTTCTTCAGAAGTATTTTAAGTTCTTTCAGAAATATTTCCATACTATTCTCTGATTTTAAAACCATAAGGTCAAATAATGATTGCGCATTCAATAGAGGCTTGGCTGCTATTTTGACAATTTCACCATTGTCACAAGCTGATAACGCTTCCTTCAATTTCGCCTGCCGTCGTTCAGATTTTGCTTCTGGTGTAATGTAAGCCCAAGGCCCACGTTTTTTACCTTTGCGTTTGAATGTATCCGTCGGAAATGTATTGCTTTTCAAATCTTGTTCTACAGTGCGGGGTGGAAGTTGATCCGAATTTCCATGATCCGGGTGTATTTCAAAATGTTTTGCCATTCGTGTTCGCCCCAAATAAATTTTATTGCATGTAGGACAACGAAAATGATCTGATATCTTGCGCTTGGGCCCTTCATATCCAGTCAACAAATCTTTGGCAACATTATCTGTCTCAAGTTTATCATTACTTACAATATAATCACTGTAACCACCATCCGAGTCATCCAAATCAGGTTGCAATAAATCCAAATGATGCAGGTGTTTATAATCCCGAACAATATGCCGTGGAGGTCGTGAAAGACGTCCGGATCGAGTACGAGCCATTGGCTTTTTCCGTTCATCCTGGAATTATTCATGTTAATATTTTCATTGCTTCCTATTATCATAGAAAGGCTATTCGAAAAAAATTTTGATATTTTGAGTCAGGTTTATACCTTAATATCTTCGGCAATATCTTCCTCGTGTGTCGACGATTTTGTAATAGTAGAAGGCTTTTTTTTAGGCCTGCCCCTTTTTCCAGCTCGTCCTTTCATTAAATTGATAGGATTTCTAATCCTCAAATCCAAATCTTCAGGAAACACTACCCTGAAGAGAAACAGAATAATTGAATTGATTCTGAGATTCGTGTCTATGGTGGTTGTGTTACCCGCGGAGGAAAAAATTCGGTATATTATACACATGCATGCATGTAACTTTGATAGAAGAAGATAAATTGTATTGCAAACCTGTAAACGACCCGCTCGTTTGGATCCGCAGAATCTTGACTTCGTTGTTGGAGTACATGAGCTATTTGCTTTAACTGTGATTGAGTTAGTTTTTGCATACTGTGAAACGTATGGCCCTGCTGGATTATTTGAATCGGATTCTCGCTAGAGCCGAGAGGTTTAGCAGTCTCATTTACTGCCAAGTTCGATGAGTTTTGTGACGTGCTAATAGTTTTAGGCCTCTTCGTCATTCGGCTCGACGGATGAGTCGATAATTCACCTAATCGTAGCTTACCATCGTCGTTTGGTGTAAATTTCGAAAGGTGGTTATTTTGTGTT
Source organism: Meteorus cinctellus (assembly GCA_030523045.1). Taxonomy (NCBI): domain Eukaryota; kingdom Metazoa; phylum Arthropoda; class Insecta; order Hymenoptera; family Braconidae; genus Meteorus; species Meteorus cinctellus. The sequence goes on along the minus strand of JAPYZF010000454.1, from coordinate 2,054 downwards.
TGACTAACTCGTGTCGTCTTCGGAATTTGATTGGCACCTGACGTAGAATCGTGATTCAAATTTGTATTTCGTGGATTTATCAATGGACTCGATCGTGTCGTGTCTGTAAGTTTAGTCTGTGGTTTTAGAATTGATATTGGTGTAGAGATAGATTGTGTAGGTACGCGGTGATGGACTGCTGCGGATGTTGTAGTAGCCAGCTTTTTGAACTGTTGCGTTTTTAGATGTGGACTGCTCTTTAATATCATTTGAGGAGGATGAGTGACAGAATTTTTTTTAGAATTTAACAGTGTTGATGAATTTCCAACTGTTAGAGAAGCTGTTTTGATCAATTGCGTGGGAATTTGTAGAGATCTAAAAAATGATCCAGAAATACTAGTTGTTCCAGTCGGTCCGTATGATTTCAACGTCGAAGGTGATTCACAAGTAGATGTTGAAACTGATATTGTAGATTGCTCAGTATTATCTCGTTGAATTTTCATGCTTGATGATGATGTAATGAGGGAAGGTTTTAGGGTTGTATTTTTGCCTAAGTTTTGTGACGATCGTGCTCTACTATTCACAACGAATTCATTACTATTACAATCGGTTACGTTCGGGCTTTGTAACGCATCACACGATGAGATTTGTAATGGATCGAGTAATCGGGCCGAAATGGCATTTCCATGAATTAACTGTGGTGCAATGGAAGTTGTTTTCAAAATTTGTGGGGCCATCGAGGTCATAAGTGTTGCTCTTGGGAGCAATACGGAATTTTGAGTAGCAATATTGCCTGTTAAATTGCTTGTAGACAACTTGTTGGTATTTACACTACCAATAGCGTTTGCATTTGAAATTAGTCTTAAATTCTTGCCACTTTTCAAGAGGGTTTTAGCAGGTTTAATTATAAACTGCGGAGATGGAAAAATAGTCGGCATTTTATTGGGTAACGTTTCAGTATGAACTCTCGAAGATCCGCATGCAGAAAACGTCGATGTATTTCCTGTTGGTGCATTATTTGATCTCAGCCCGTTAGAATTACTCCTGGGTACCAACACACTAGCCACATTTCTCGATTGGGGATTATTTTTTAAATCATCTGTTAGTCCCTGGACGACCCGATTATTCGATTTTACCGTACTTAATGTTTTCACTTTTGTTTCTTGAACGTCCTCAATTGTCCATTGTGTGTCTGAAGCCAGTTCCATTATATCGATTGATTGAGGTAATTCAATGGATTCATTGTTCTTAACGTCATGATGCATCTCAATGAGTGTGTCATTTGGGTTTTGATGGTTTACGATCGCCGCATCCTCATCTGCAATTGTAGAATCAACTTGAAAAGTTAACCTCAAAGCGGATGCTTGTGCATGTGTCAGGTGAATCGTCTGAGACGAGTCCTCATCATCTGCCGCAAGAAACGTTACAAATTCGTTATCATTATCGTCATGCTCTGCCACGTCTTGAAAAGCCTGCTGAAGAAGATCTGGTGTATTATACGATACAACATCGTTGATAAACACTGTAGAACCAGCTATTTCCGCCATATTGTATACTATCTTCCAGCCGCAATTTCCAATTTAATTTTCACTATTTTGTTGTGAAATACAATATTATCTATTGACAATAGATAAAATAATAACACGATTGAGATATTTTCGTTCCTCATAAACTTATTGAAACGTCATTTATCCATAAAACTCGAATGTTTTCATATGCACTGTGCAATTACAAAACATGTCGTTTAATTCAGCACCGCGGAGTTGTGATCAACCATGATCTACAGTGATGAACTCAGATTAGCTCGGCGTGCTTGGCATCGCCCGGCATACTCCGTCACACAACTCCTCCGCCCTCTATATAATAAGCACAAATTAACTGTTACACTCGAGAACAATTGCAAAGCATTGGCTGGGTAAGAAAGAGAGAGAAGGAAGATTGTATAGTTAGCATCGGAGCTGGTAGAGGCGCTGCTCACTGTACCCTGAAAAATTTAGTGCCTACCCTAAAAATCAGAGGACGATACTTGTTCAATGTCGGTATTTAAGGTATTTACCAGTAGAATCAACAGCAGT